>JAQGAI010002137.1:0-12931 GCA_034696905.1 Lepidocyrtus violaceus
TGTATTGACTCACTCTCTTATCATTGCGAGTTATCAGGCTATCTTCTCCAACTGACAGTTTCTTTCTGGCTTATCATTTTCACCACCAGCGCATGGAAAACACATGATATAAGGTATAATGCCTACATCTTTTCCATCTTTTAACACTCTGCTCAGCATGTACATAGCAGTTTAACTATTAGTCATACCATTAATATCCAGCCCAATTCTCGTAAATAAAAAAGTAACTGTGATGTGCTGCACACTGTTCATTACATAACATCCATCATGATAAGAACCACACGTAAGTTGTATATATGTATTCATAAATGGTTAAAAGATTTGCTATTAAAGTATTCCCACTTAAAAATATAATAATAATAATAATAATAATAATAAGTGTTTATTGTCTATATGGAACCCAAAAAATTGGCTTATTACACCATCGACATACTTTACATTAGTTTACAGAAAAATTATTTGCATATACACATGTAAAGGAAAATTATATCCATCGTTTTTCTTTCTTGTTTCATATAAAACTTATACAGGATTGTATTAAATAAAACTTACTATCTAGAGTGAATTAAAAATAAGACATAGATATAAAAAAATACATTTTTAATGGTTTGTGCTTGTTGATGCTCTGGCTATTACGTTATCTATACAGTTTGTAATAATGCCTTGCTCGTCTTCATCTTGTGTTACATACATACAATATTCATTGGTTTGTAGCGATATAACATGGTATTTAAAGCACTTAAAAAATGTTTGGGATTATTTACGCATTCAGTAACGCTGGCAGGAAGTTGGAATCATTCATATGGTCCCTTGTATTTATTGTTCATTTCACCCCATTTACCTTTTTCTCTACACCTGGAGGTTTTATTGTGGTGTTTCGTAGTGTTAGCTGGGTATACTCTGAAATATTAAAGAATTCATGAAAACAACCGCATTGTAACAAAGAGCAAACACATTTAACTCATAAATAAACATATATTTGGAGAAAAAGAGGCCTAGCTTATTACAGATTTCACTTGATACTGATTCGTATTTCATTTTGTTTAGTATATAGCGTGCCGAAATTCTGATAATTTTATCAATCTTTTTCCTCACGTCATTGTTATTCAACCATACAGCGCTTCCAAATTTTATGTGTGATAGGACTAATGAATTGACAAGGATTTCTCTATTCTTTTCATTGAGGACATGCTTTATAGTGTACAGGTTGGATAATGATGCATAACATTTACTAGCTACAAATTTTACATGTTCGTCCCATAACATGTTTTGATCAAAAAATTACACCTAAAATCCGTAGTTTATTAACTCTATCAATGGAAATATCATTTATTCTTATTTGCAGATTAGATATTTTACTCGTTGTAGGTTCTCGTCCGGCTACCATCATTTTGCATTTGTCTTCATTCAATTTGATTGAATTTTCATTGAACCAGGTAACCGTTCTATTTAAGTCATCTTCTATAGTGGAAGTTAATTTGTGAAGTTAAAGGTTTTCCACTCAAAAGTAAAAAGTTTGTTTTCATTTCCACGTTTTTTTTGTACACAATTCACAAATCATGAACAATCAAAAGCAAGCCCGAAGCATTAAAATGTTGACGAAGCAGCAAACCAAAATTTATGGCTTCACACTGATTTGTTTGTCAGGTATGTGGGGAAAACTGCAAGCAGCTCAGAAACGAAAACAAATGCTCCAGATTACAGAATGTACGTACTTTACAAAATAGTTTTTTGTACTCATCTCATGTCTGTTAAAACTCTGTCGGCGGAGTCTTTTATAGCTGCTGCATGCATCTTCATCTTCAACAACCAACAACATCTTATGTAGCTCATATATTAGAACGGAGATTCAGTAGAGTCGAGTGGCTAGCTATAGTTATAATAGGGCATGGCAGGACCAGGAAAAAAATACTTAAGCAGTGATTTTCTTTTTCTAAGCCATGTTCATCAAGACGATTTTATGTATTTTCTCCTTTGTCCACAGCCCAGTTCCGTTCCAAGTTTCAAGCAGTTCATAAAGCGATCGTATCCAATTGAAAGCAATATATGATTTGATTTTACGATTTAACAAAAGACTGCTCCATCCATATTCATTTCATTTCTCTCGTTGATGAAAGTAAAGTGCCTAAGAAAAGACTTCGTTAGCGTTAATCTGCAAGATCTGCTGACAAAAAAAAAGAAAACAATAAAAGCAAGATCTTTTACATCATCATCGTGTTAAGGCTTGATTTATTTTTGGGAACGAGTGCAACATGCATTCAAATATACACTAACAAAAGTACATGTTTTAAACGCATGGAATTGACAATAAAATGGAGAGATATAATATAGAGATGCAAAAAAACGGAACAAAAAAGTGTCTAGTGTGATGTTATAGAAGAAGATTTTATTTTGTATTTTTTTATATAAAATTATACAAATGTGTGGTAATGGTAATGTTACGAGTTTATAGAGCATTCCACAAGTGTGGAGGCTAAAGGGAAGCAGTGAACATTTTTTTTGCATTTCCGACCGAAAGACGAACTCGGAAGAATCTACAGGTTATAAAATAAAACATGCAGAGTTTTACACAGTGAAATCGATATGGATCTGTGAAAGTAAAAGGTAATCATCGGATTAGGGATTTAATTTGATTTTAATAAGCAGTTTTACTGCATTTTAGGAAGTGATTATAGACATCAAATTAGCTACTGACTTGATTTGGGGCAAAGTGAGACATAGCTTATAATTATAATACAACTGTGCATTCTCATTTTAACTTTTTTTAACTGCCTTTCATCCCATTTACTTGACTTCACTTGCCACTTTCACCTTTTGTTAAATATTGCATGTCTTGTATAATTAAAAGTTGTTATCACCCTTTTGCTATTATTTTCCAGGGAAAGGACTTTCATCACTTTTTATTTGCCTTCTTCATTCCGTCTCCCAACCCAGTGCAGGGCCATGAGAAAATGTCGGGGTTTCTTGCGCTTGTTCCCGGCAGCCAGGATCCCTTACCTGACAACAGTCCTCAAGATATTGACCGTCTTCTGTATAATACTCACCATTTTCCTTTACGTCCAGGAGAAGTACGAGAAGGAGGCGTTGATTGACTTGGCTCTAGGGAGTAGGATTTCTGCTGATCTCGTAAAGCATGATAATGATACGCTGATTCTTGATGGGCTTTTTGATACAAAGCAAAAGGTATTTTTATATGAGCTTAGTAAAAAAAATTAACGCTATCGTAAACCAGAAATTAAGGATAAACGTGAGCTAATTTTTTAAATGTTTTTTTTTTAAATTAAAGGTGAGTAATGCGTTTGTCGTAATCGTCGTAACATCCTTGCCGGAAAACCTTGCAAGACGTAACATGATAAGGAATACCTGGGCCAGCAGGGCCCATGATCACGGCATTACTGTTGTGTTCTTTCTGGGGCGGCCTGCATCAGAGGCGGATGCGGTAATAAAAAAAAATTAAATAGCTAGGAGCTAAATTAAAATTAAAGCGAAATTAAAAGCTAATTTTGGAGCTTTCTCTCTTCCTTTCAGCAATCACTGATTGAGGAGGCCCGCCAATACAAAGACATTGTTATCGACGACTTCTCAGAAGGCTACTACGCCCTGGCCATCAAAACCCTGAGGCTACTCAAATACTTCAGAATCCACCATCCCAAATCCAAGTTCCTCGTGAAAACGGATGACGATGTGTTTGTGAACGTGTCCAATCTAGTTCATTACTGTTACGCAATAAATCGGCGGTTTGAAGAGGTGGAAGGTGTAAAAAGGGATGAAGATGCAACCAGCCGTGAATACTTTGTTGGTGGAGTGATCCACAGTGATAGGGGCCCCCACACATGGAACCCATTTACTAAATGGTATGTTCCTCCGGATCTGTGGGAGTCCCTCTTTAAAAAGGTTCTGGAGGAGCGGAAGAAAGTGGAAGGTGAAGGGACGTGGACGTCCCCCTCCATGAATAAGGACAGCTATCCGCCTTATGCCGAAGGGAACTTTTATGTGTTGTCAAGTGATGCCGTTGTAGACATTTTGAATGTGAGTAAAACAGTGCCCTTGTATCACTTGGAGGATATTCACGTGACCGGGGTGTTGGCATCCTGGCTGCTGAAGATTGATCTGGAAAGCATGCCATTCATATCCAGCTCCAGCAATTTGTTTCCCAAGATGAGCTACGTTTGGTATAAGTGGTTTACGGCAGGGGCCAAGGATCTCATCGCCTTTCACTGTGATAATCATGTTGAGCTTATATCTCTGATTTATGGGGAACAACAAGCGAATCAATAATATAATTAATTACGTAATACGTAAGTACTAGATTCTCATTTCACCCCTTTGACTATTCCATGGTATGCACTTGCTGGTTTCCTTTGATCTGTTTTACTAAGAAAGAAATAAATACGAATTCTAATGCAGTGAACTTTAAAATTAAGCAAGCAAGCCTCCACCTCTGTCTGTCAGTCAGAGCTGCCTTTTGAGTAGATTTTGTTGGAAAGTTCTTAATTCAATTCAATCCTGGTCAATTCAATGATTTTATGAAGCTGGGGAATCGTTTTTTTTATGAAACCATTTATTAACTTATTTGTGTAAAGCTTACTATCGAGAACTTTGAATCTCCTTTCTAGGATGTAGTTACAGTTTAATTGCAACAAAGTAGCAGTTACATAATAATACATTGATTGATTATGCAATTAGCAGCAATTAAGCAGGACTCTTCTTTGGTCAGTCCACTCCGGTCGGTAGGGACGGGGCTTTGCGCTGCTCTCACTGTATAAGAATTTTTAACGGTTTATTTGATGTCGCTGATATCATCTATATCGGAGGAATGAATGCATGCACATGGGCTTATCAAATAAGAAACTGGCTACACCTTTCCTTGATGTCATTTTACCTACTGTGATGTCGCTGCTGGTGAGAAAGATGAGTCCATCTACACCTCTTCCAAGTACGGTGCAGTGTAGTGGACTGCTTCCAGCTTCCAATCCAAAGTTTCCCATCATCCTATAAAATGCACAGCAGTCTAGTCGTAGAGGGTGGATATATGTAAAGTAGGCTTTGAAAGATGTATTATATTATGTAACTTTGGTGGAGAGCGGAGATCCTCATTTTCTCATCTTCCCTATTGCTCCTTTCAGTAGAGAAAGCTTCTTCGATGCGTCCCGACTCGTGTCGGGTTTTCTAATAAAAAAAATATCTATACATTTTTCTTGAGATTTACCCTCCTGTCCGCTACTTACTCACTGTACTTCCAGAGAGTGAAGAAGAAGAAGTTTTTTTTTGTGTATTTATGAAGTGCTTCGAAGAGCAATTCCACATAAGTACGATACATGAACTATCATGAACTTAACATTTGCCAAAAAGAGAAATTGATCCAACAGCCGCATCCGTGCTAGTTCATAGCATTTTTTTACCATTAATTTTTTAGCAGTTCTGTAATGAGCGTAGTTTGATACTCAAACTCAAGTGTAGAATTATAGTTTCATCAGGCAACATTTACTTCACTTTCTTCAATCATGTCCACGAACATTGCGAGGGCGAGAACGATGAGAAAGTTTCGGGGTGCATTTCGCCTGTTGCTCTCCAAAGCCCCTTACCTCCCCACAGCCCTGAAGATCGTGACGATTTTCTGTGTGATAATGGCCCGTTTCTGGTATCTCCAGGCCAAGTATGAGAAGGAGGTGCTGATTGAGCTGGCCCTGGGGAATGGGGTTAGCGATGAGCGGGTGAAGCCGGACAATGACACGTTGGTTTTTAACGGCCTTTTGGAGGATGGCGTGCAAAAGGTAAAAAAAAAAATTCCTGGGATTGCATTGAAATTAGGTTGGAATTGAAGAAACGATGTCGAGTAAATTAATTGGTTTTTATAATAAGGGTGAAAATGCATTTGTGGTTATCGCTGTCCATTCCCTACCCGAGAACCTGGCCAAAAGGGATATGATTAGGAGGACATGGGCCAGCACGGCTGAGGAGCATGGCGCCGTGGTGGTCTTCTTTTTGGGGGTCTCTGCGTGGGATATCGTAAAGGTGAGTTAAGTAGAGTTTGCTTTTGTAATCAAAAGAAGTTTCCACTTTAATCATTAAATACTTGATAGCCGACAGTTAACATGAATTGTACTTCCCTTTCCAGAAAACGCTGATCAAAGAGGCCAGCCAATACAATGACATGGTTATCGACGACTTCCAAGAGAGCTACTACGCCCTGGCAATCAAGACCCTGAGGGTCCTCAAATACTTCAAGTTCCACCACATCAAGTCCAAGTTCCTGGTGAAGACGGATGATGACATGTTTGTCAACGTGCCCAACCTGGTTCACTACTGCTACGAGATAAACAAGCGGTTTGACAAGGGGGAAAGTGGGGGAGTGAAAAGGGAAGGAGAAGCTAACCGAGAATATTTCTTAGGTGGAGTGATCCACAGTGATAGGGGACCCCACACGTGGAACCCATTTACTAAATGGTATGTTCCTCCAGACCTCTGGAACCTATTGTACACGAAGGTATTGGAGGAGCAGAAGAAAGTTGAAGGAGGAGGAGAAAGTACAAATGTGATGGCTACTCCGATGAATGAGGAGCGATATCCTCCTTATGCGGAAGGCGGCTTTTACGTGTTATCTAGTGACGCGGCCATCGATATTTTGGACGCGAGTAAAAGTCTGCCTCTGTTTCACTTGGAGGATGTTCACGTGACGGGGGTGTTGGCGAGTTGGATGTTGAGAATTGAGAAGGAGAACATCCCTTTCATTACGAACGGGGACTATCCCAAGTTTAGTTATTTTTGGTACAAGCTTTTTACAGCCTCACCTAAGGATATTATCGCCTTCCACTGTGATAAAAATGTCGACCTTATCTCAATCATTTATAATGAATCGAAAGAATAGTTTAATTGCGCTACGCTTTTGAAGCTTACAAATAAATGGATGAATGTTTTTTTAGAAATATTTTGTATTATTTTGCATACATTGCAAATCAATCTTGTCGAAAAGTTTTAAGCTCTGAAATCAAAATCCCTGATATGTATTATTTATGTAGGGAAAAAGTAGTGCGAAGTGAAAGCAGGATGAATGAAAGCGAAAGTTTGTACATGACTTGCTGAACATTTTACAGTAGTGATACGATACACAATTGATTGTTTTTCGTCTTTGTTTTTAACGGTTTTTTATTAAAAAAGCAACATGAAAATATATTCAGAAAACTTTAACAAGTTAATTTCATATTTAGCGCTAGGTTCACTTATTTTGTAATTGTAACTCTGTAAAACCACTTGACTCCTTAATCTATAATTACTTAAAATTAAAATTAATTACTAAGTTTTGAAGAAAATAATTCCATAGTCTTCAAACGCATCGGTTATTCCATTGGCCTTTAATCGTCGAGGTGGTTTCTCCGCAAAGGGCAAGCACGTCTTTTTCAAATACAGTTTGATAGGAAGCTGTTTAAATATTAAAAAGCAAAAAAATTATAAACATATAATACCAAAGATGAATACCATATTAATGGAGCGATAAGTTGAGTGAAAACGATGTCAGGTTGTTGGTTAACTTACAGTGTGAACTGGTGCTCGACTAGCAACGCCCCTACCAAAGTACAAACGTGGTCGGTTTGAATCGCTCATTAATGCTGATGGGAAAAACTTTTGGAAGCTGCTCGATACATGGTCAATTCCACTGGTATCCATACTCTCAACAAATTGTACTGAGCTTAACCAAGATCCCCGTTCCCTGAAGGGTGAATGGAGCGATGAAGAATCCCGAATTGATTCTTGATTGCAAGATCGTCTCATCAATTCTGGAATCAAGAAAGGAAAATGTTAAGTAAATCAGCTTGTTGCTTAACTTTATTCGATCTATTTTTGCACTTTTCTAAACTTACCTTTCCGTTCTAACACTTTTCTCCATGCTCTTTGGATTATCCTCGTGTTATATATAGCAATGAACTTTTCAGTCTTTTTAAACATCTTCCAATTTTCTTCAGTCATAAACATCATACCCTTCCCAAACTTTAAAGGTTTCATGTTAACACCGGGATTGAATATCAGCGACAGTATTTTGTTGTCTACGGTTCCATTGCAGAAGCAGGAAATCACTTTTGGAAACTCCTTGAGAAACTTTGATGAGTGGATTCTGGATTTAAAAACGGGATTCTTATTATTAGCAACTTAAATCATATTTATGTTTTCATCGCTTGTATAAAAAATAAGATTTCATACCGAATTGGATATCCATTTCCTGCAATTTTCACCACGTCAGCAATCCCACAAGCGTGAAGCTGCTTTTCAACGAGATTCATGGAGAAAGTACCCGCAAGCAAGTCGGCGTTTGGTCTGATACATCTTATGAAGTGGATGTCATTGTTTTCCGTTGACTTCAACTTGTTCATCAATTCTTCGACTGAGGCCTTGAACCGAGTGAGGATTGTCTTTCCGCGAGTATTCTTACTGCTGCTGATGGTAAATGGAGATCGGGGAGTTCCAGAAGTATTACGACTTCGGATGAGATCGAATTTAAACAGATGATGAACGAACGGATTAGTGCTGGATTTGAGGATGTCTTGAAACTCCGGAGGAATCTGAAAAGATACGTTAAATCCCAATATAAGTAAATAATCTTTAAACAACATCGAACGAAAATGCTTCAAGGAATATCGTGAACAATAATACTTACATGATCTTTGTTTTTCTGCACCATTCCAGTTAACTCATACTCCACTTTGGTTGCATAATGAGATACTGTGAATTTAAATCCGGTTGCATGAGGGCGTTCCGATCTGTAAGTAGCCACAATAATAGTTAATTAGATACGTTTGAAAATTAATTGCTGGATAAGTGGTCGATAAAAATTAATTTACTGAACATACCGAATAAACTTCGAACTTTTGGAAGACAGATTCATTTTCATTCTGTCCATGACATCTTTGTCATCAGAAAGACGCTTGAGCAGACATTCCTACAAATCCAAAGGTATCACATTTAAGGATTAATATAACAATCAGACCATTTCACTGTGTTCAAGTCCGGTCTCAACGAAATCCTCAATTAGTAAATATACGTACCTCATCCAAGAATGCAAAAATATTGGAATGCAACTCTTCTATCCTATTGCAGAGTTCACTCTCAATCTTGATCAGTTCCGTTGGAGTAGTCAGAATTTCATCCACAGACAGGGACTGCTCATAATAGGACTTCATGATGGAAACGTTGATTTGCTGCAGTCTCTCGTTGGCATAATTGATGCAGATTTGCTCCAGATGATTGATATTAAAATTCTCAAATCCGTACAGATCCAAAAGAGATAAAGTAGAAAAGTCATCCTGATTGCATTCCAAATCCCCTTTCAAACTGGTATTTAAGTGATCCAACACATGAGAGAAGACTCTGTCGTAAATGAAGCTCGTCAGCGCATGGAGCCTTTCTTCACATTCCACTTGACGTTCACACGGTTTCCTGAAGATACTATGTCGTACAGAGTTCCCTGAAAATACCATAAAATCGCATTAGACATTAAATAAATGCACCATAAACAGTTCTAAGAACGGTAATTAATTTCTCTTACCAGCAGTAATTTTTCGAGCAATCAGAATATCCACCAATTCAGTATCCTTGATGCCCAATAAATCAGCGGCAAGCTGAGCACAGTTCCAGTCATTAACAGTAAACTCGGTTCTTGAAGGGGATTCACTGCTGCTGTCGTAATGTTCTTCTTCAGAGGAACTATCGCAGTCCGGAACAAACAAAACGTTGAGAAGCGTGATCATAGCAAATAGGATCGTGACGATTTCAGAAAACTCGCTATCCATGTTAAAAGCTTGAATTGCATTTTTGAGTCTGTGAACTTCCTCGTTATCACATTCCAAGGCTTCCAACACGAGATGGGAGGGGGAAAGTCCCCTTACAGTATTCCACACGACGTTATTTGGTAAGTGAATAAATCCATTCCTTAGCCCTGACATAATCTGAAGAATACAAATTTATTTTAGGTTATTTCATCATTTCCACCGGTAGGTTTCACTTTCAATCTTTAAAGATCTTGTTTTTAGAAATGTTATGCGTTCATACGTAGTAGAATATGTGGAAGGTCCTTTCGCATCCATGATCATACTTAGCAACTCGGTGCTTCTCCAACAAATACGTTTGTATTTCAGCTCCACTGATTCTTCCCGTCTTTTGTTCGTAGTTAAGTTGAACTAAACGACCAAACCTACTGCTGTTGGGATTCTGCTGCGTTTTCGCATTACCTGTCATAAACATTAATCACAGATTTGATAATGGCTAAATGCTGGTCATAATAAAATAAAGATGATATTTAATCGATATAGATTAATAAAAGTACACTTACCAAACGCTTCCAATATCATCGTGGCAAAATAAATCTGCATGAATTAAAACAAATTGGAATAGCAATATTAGAAATGTCTTGCACTAAACAAATACATCGACTAATACTAATACAGCAACAATTTGTTTCGAATATAATTAAACAATTAAAGAGTAAACTTGCCTTTTTGTCTAAGTTGCTGCAAATGTTCGCTCCAAAATTCCTCGAGTTGTTTTCAGTAAGGTACTTAATCAACTGCTGTGTTGCCGTTGTCTGTAAGTGAAAACCACATCAATAGGTTTAACGATCCAGTTCAAATTAAAGAGAAAAATATTGAGGACGATGAGACGTTGTAAATTATCTTACCTTTCCTGCTCCCGACTCCCCCGAGATAAGAACAATCTGATGGGAGCCCACCGTCACAAGATTTTTCAAGCACTGCTTTCCAATATCAAACACGTGAGGTGCTTTCTCCGACTCGGCTTCATTTTCATTCTGACCATTGTTTTTGGTGTCATTCATAAAGTACCAGGTCATTCTCGTGACATCTTCAATTATGGATGCTCTCGGTAGTCTCTGGCAGGAATTCAAGGACAGCAGTATGGGGCCGGCGTAGGTATAGTATTGTTGACATCTGTATCGCTCCCGAAGGCACTCCAACACTAACACCAATCAATGATTCAAATTCAATTAGCAATGCTCAGTATTTCCACAGTTGAGTTAGCTTAGCTAAAAATTAAATGATAATTAATTAAATAAGTTTTTAACTAATTACAAGAAACTTACCATTTTCCAGCGTAATACAATCCAATCGTGTCAGATCATGAATTCCCCTCAACTCCGAAACCTTATGAGGAGGCGGTCGATCACGACCGACTCCCTTCGATAAAAGTGTGTGTCCTCCTCTGGGAGTGGAATAATTCAAACTGTTCAACTCTTCAACCGTCCTACTTCTTCCTTCATTCTGATTCCTTATTTTGTCAACGTCATCTTCTCCACTTCCCTCCAATCGGCTATTGTTATTTGAACTTTCATTTCCATCTCGTCGAACCGCTGCAGAGTTGTTTGTGGAAAGATTCCGATTGGCAGCAATATTTGTACTGGAGCTATCCACCAATATTTTGCGAGGAGAGAGGCGAGCTCGGATGTCACCCCCTCCACCAATTGGACTAGCTGCCAAGTGAAATCTATCCGTTTTGCTGATACACTCATTCGTGTCTTCCTTATCATCATCATCGCTGGAAGTGTCACTTCCTGACCCCGACGATATGGTAAAGTGCGCTTTTCGGACAGGAGAAGACATCTTCACCTTTAACTCTCCCGATACACAGTAGTTAACTGATAATAGTAATTAGTTTAATTGTTGATACTGGCAGGTACACGGCACGATATATGCCAAGGTTAGTGGAAGGTCTCGAACAGCTGTAAAAAGTTAAAGGTAAAAACAATTGACCAGATTGACCTGACAAGTAATACCTTGGCAGATCAGTTGTAAAAACCATCAGATACGACATACAAACAATACAACATTATTTTACAGAAATTAAGGCACATTACTGACTTGAGTCAGTTGTTAAATTAAACCATTAGCTTACAAAAATAAATTACAAATCCACTTATCATCAGCCAACTTCAAACAATTAAATCAAATCCTTTCCAAAAAAAAATTACTTTTACTTACCGACAACCGATCTAAAATAACAATCCGGCAAGTGTTAAAAAATACGAGCCTGCTTAATTTCGATTAGTCACAGTCCAGTCACAATTAATTAAAACTATCAACTATTAATTTTGCTTCCTACATCCTAAACCAAACTTCCAACTTTCAATTGGAATCACTGATCAAATCACTAAAATACAATTTGAGTAAAATAGGCCGAGTTCATTGTTGACATTCTTATTTACTTTTTTCTAAAAAAAAATGCATTGTTTTGCATTGTTGTTGTATTGTGAGCTCACAGAAAAGAGAATGAATGGATCAATTGTCAATGCGCAATGGATGGGCCGTCGATTAAGCATGTTTTTCCGTTGAGAAAAAATTCATGAGCTGGGCTCGCGGGTGTGCGTATTCAAATTGCCTGTGCCACTACTTTGTTTACTGAACGCATCATCGCATCAACAACATCAAACATCACGTTATGCTTGCTTGCGGAATGGAACGGTCCGGACCGCGGTCCGGCCACGCATTCATTTCATTCATTCATTTTCATATGCATATGAAAAAAACGGCATTTTTATGGACTTGACTTGCTTAGTTAGTCCATATCATATCTGTCAAAATCAAATCGCACATAATATTCTTTGTTGCTTTTTTATACTACACTACAATACAAACAATCTGCACATTTCATTCGGTGACATCGATAATCATTCAGAAATTTTAAGTTAGTTGCGTTGCAGGCATATTACGTGGAAGGAAGAATCAGAATATTTACATTTGATTCATGAAATGATCTTCATTTTGGCAAGAATCATTTATTTTGTGCATAGACTTCGGCTTGACTCGAGGCCGGGGAGAGAGGGGGCGCGAGACAGTGCTGCTTACTTAATCCGATTAGCTTGAGAGAGGTTATCTTCACACAACAACAGTTAGTTTAGCGCTTCAATCAAGACAAAAGACGTGGGTGACTA
>JAQGAI010002138.1:0-12931 GCA_034696905.1 Lepidocyrtus violaceus
CCCAAGAGGATCAAGTTGCGCCGCGACAAAACCTCCCAGGCTTAGCGAATTTCCTGGAAGGAAAGCGGAGGCAACTACCACAGAGAATTACATGCCCACTTGGGCTACAGCAAACAGCTTGGTTGGCGGAAAGCCGAAAAGGAAGTAAAGTACACTACTTACTACCACTAAACATGATCAGAGACAGAAATGGAGAAGAACAAAGTATATGAGGCTTGGATCAAATCCATCACACATCTCATCTCTTTGCTTATGAGCAGGTAGAGCACAAGATAAAAATGTATGAGTCGGTCGGTCGGTCTGGTTAAAGCCAAAGTTAAGTTACAATTTATCTTCACCGAAATGCACTGCATCCTCCTCAATTCCTCAAGTTGTTTTAATGATCTGATTTCTAGGCGTTCCGTTCCAGCCCTAGTCATCTTGTTCAAGGGGAAAGGATGTGCGGAGCCGACGTGGATTTTAAAAGTGGCATGGCACATGTATGTAAGAAAAAGAAATGACCGATGCCGATACGGATGCTTGTTGATGTTGATGAGCTTGATGATGATGCTAATGGTCAGTCATTCAGTGTGGAAGTAATTTGTGAGAAGAGGAAAATGCCATTTTTTCCCCACTGGATATGTCTTCCTAAGAAAATCAGCCATATCTTATATACTTTTTCTTCCTGTGCAATAATAATCTCCTTAGTCAGCAATAATAATGCTCATTCTTTTATCCACCATTTCATATCGCATGCATGAAGATTATGATTACTCTTCAGAACATTTCAGACTTTGGAGTTGACTATGACTCTGTGCACCAACTCATAATAATATTTAATGTAATGTAACATACATAACTTCCATAATATTTTCTGATGACGCTGATGAATTCAGCAGTGATTTTCTTTAGAGTTGAGTGAATTTGAAAGACCGCACAAGACCGTAAAGGTATTATCCCGATGAAATATGCGTATAAAGAAGGAGTTATTACTGCTTAACTTGCAGCTTCATGTGCTTTCATCGTAAAAAATGCAATTTTTTCTCCTTTTCCAAATTCCGGCCCCTCAGCCGAAAGTATTCACGGTACAAAAAAAATGTAAGGAGTAAAGTGGAAATAAAAGGAGGAGTGCGTGCGCTCATTTCTCTTCTCCGTCTTCCACTCATCATCATTTACGCTCGCAATTGTCATTTTAAAGTCGTAAATGTACGCATCATTCTCCCTCCGTATTTTCAACTCCACACATGCATTACGGCAGACAACAAAAGAAGAAGAAAAAACTGCATAAATAATCTTCGGATTTGCAGTGGAGTATCCATCCATAACAAAACAGGATTACTAAAGTATTTTCTATTGCCAACAACCCAAGTCATTACAAAAGAAAGAAAAAAAGTACTTGACAAAGACAAAGAAATTTTCTTGGCCTTGGTTTCCTGCTGACTGGCCCTGTTCATCTTAAAGATGGTGTTTGGTGGCAGTAATAGTGCCAATAAAAGTTATCATAATAACAATAATCATCCAAGAAGATAATTTTCCCCTTTGCTGGATTTGATTTCTCTCCAAGCATGCAAGGGAGGCCGACAACGACAAATTACTCATATTTCTCCAAGGCTGACAAAACTGAAAAAAAAATATTTTATTCCACTTGCAGTTCACTTTTCAGTTTAGACTGGTTTCAACTTTTGGAGACCTGACATGACTTGGCTAATGGCCTCACTTTTTTTAAGAATCTTGCTTGTACACATTCAAATTTCATATTATCCAGAAGTGAATTTACGATAACACTCCACTAACATGAAATTATCCTACTGCAACAAAAGAAAGTTGCCTACATACGTATGAGATAAAAAATGCAAAGCTTTGTAGAGAAAAAATTGTTAGCTTCTTATTGTACTTTGACTTCAGCCATCATCACCCTAATTGCCATGTAGTCATTTTACTTATCTCACACAAACAATTTTTTTATATTTCTTTGCAAAAGGATAAGTTATCATATCATCTTGTACATTATCATCAACATGTGCAACATGCAGCCCAGCAAACTATATGACAAGCGGGAAATGTAGTTTTTTATGATGATGAGGAGAGGAAAAGAACGCAACACACCGGTAATAAACTGAACATTTTTTATCTCCGAAACGTCTCCTCCCGTGCAATATTAGGAAAAACATTCTGAGCTCAAAAACGCTGAGATGGAAGAGTAACAAGCAAATTATTATTATTTTTTGAAGCTGAAGCTTCACATTTCGCACTCTGCCTTATTGTCATTGTTGTTCATCTTATGAGCTTTCATCATCCTTTCATCTTCTTGGAGGAACAATTTTATTGTGAGAAATGAAGAGAAGAAAATGATGACTTAACAAAAGGCAGAGCGTTGAAAATTACATTTTGTATGCTTCTTTTTTATATATACGCAATTTAATAACTCTCCACTGCACCAAGTCAAGCAGAAAAAGGTATAAACAAGAAAGAATGGATTTTTAGTGTTAATAAAACAGCAACAGAGCGTAGAAAGGACAATTTTTTTTCTCCTGTGGATTATTTTAACCAGATCTTCTTTTTTTGCATGTTCAGGGTTGGGAAAAAAGGAGGAGGGTTATTGTTGTTATCTAGGAAAATAGTTACACATTTTTTGTAAGTTGGCACAAATAGCAATAAAAAGGCTATTATATTTATCAACATCTAACTAAATACGTATTATATCATGGTTGAAGGAGTATGAGTCAGTGAAGAGCAGAGTTGAAAACAAAATTGAAATATTTTGGCAAAGTCATTTATCATCAATAAATCAGTTAAATATTGGATGGGGAGAGGCATCATCATCATCACTATCATCACGATAAGGAGAGATGGGAGATCCCACTTGGGTTTAGGGTTCATTACTTTCTTTTAGTTTTTGGCAGGTACAACCAAGCCAAGAGAGATTATTGACATATTAAAAATCGTCAATTTTTATTTATTAATAAATGTCCTATACTCGCCCCATCCAAATAGAAAGCAATCGAACAAGATGAAGATGAGTTATATCTCAGGTAATATTGTGACAAGGGAAGGGAGGGTAGGTAGGAGGGAGGTGAAGTCAATAAGATCATGTGTTGTACAAGTACACACACATGATCACATCGACATTTACACATGAACCGTTTAAATTAAATGGCTTATTGGATCTCTTCCTCCGTTTATGGCTGTTTATAGAGCTGTTTATGAAGGCAATGAACCAAGTGGTTCAATTCAGCTCATCAGATCACGTCCTCAATTCATCATTAAATACCGGAGGAGAAAAATGAGACATGAGCCAAGAACAAGAGCCACTCCGCTTTTTTCAGTCATCTTTCTTTTTTCAATAAACTAAAGTCCAACTGTCAGTACGTTTATAGGAAGAGAACGCTCCATTTTACTATTGGAAAACGATTACCATTACAATAATTTAAGAGTTTGATTTGATGTTCAGTTGAGTCCATTTCCTGTTCGACTTCTCGATTTAAGGCGTAATACAATAATAGTAATAATCGTTTAGTTTTCGTTTTTGGTTTCAAGTTGGCAGGACATGATATAAGTTAAGTATTATGATTATTTGATTTGACCACATTTGGAAACTTGACCTTTTTCGAAGAAGGAAAAAACCAAGTGAATAAGGCCATGACTCAACTGTTCTGGATGCATGATGCACCTTGCTCTTCGCTCCTAAATCAACAATCAATCTATGGACTGGACAGTGACTAGAAAACTCAACTGCCAAGACTCATGTCATGTTTCCCTCTGCCTCCTCCTCCCATTCCCAAATAGCTAGAGGATATCTATACGTACAGATATTTCTACTACGCAGACAAAATAAGGAAATAAAGAATAAGAAAAAAATAATGACAAAATACCCATTTCCAGTTCAACGAATCAATAGGATCAATAATAATAAAAAATTCTCTCCGCCCAGCCATGAATGCAAGCAACAACTGTGCTCTTCCCGGAATAATAATTCCATTCATTTCCACCTATTATTCTTCTCCCATCCTCCGTCATCATTCTTAGTTTATTTTCTAACAAAAAAATATTGGAATTCTCTCAGAAAGAGAGACGACGAGGAGAGAAAAAGGAAGTAGGAAAAGGAATCTCCCTCCGAACGAAACTAAAGCTAACAGAGCGAAAAACTGGAAGAATTAAAATCAAGACTCAAGACGCATTTCAATGAATCATCATCATCATCATCACAATCATCAGTTTCATTTGTATGTACATTATTACGTTGCACTTTCTACCATGCATTTTCTTCATCCATCTTTACATAGAGAAAAAATTACCATCTTCTCCGATTTCTTCGGAGATGCACACAAGCCACGGCATGGCATGGCACCTAGGCATGCAGACAGGCCATATCCGAGTCAACCTACACAAAAGCTCATCTATTGACTTGGCATTGGCATTAAAACACAAATCACTCGCCTTGATTCCTTTCTCTCTCTTCTTCTGGCTTGACTAGAGTCTCTTTTCTCAAATCGTTTTTACGAGTTTTAAACATGTTTGCCCATTCAACATCCATCCCATTCCCATCCCATCTCATGCACCCCGATACGAGAATGATATGATGGTGGCTTTGTGAGTTTGGTGGTGCCGGCTTTAAAGAAAGATATATTTTTCAATTGAATTCCTTTCCATTTTTCTATTACTCACATTACATCACCCATGCACAATTCACCCTGAACGAACAACTGAGCCCGAGTCTGCCTTTTGAGCACATAAAATATCTGTGAGAAAAAAGTTTTTTTTTTTCGTGGAGGAAACTTTAATGTCATGTCATTGCCACTAATACATTACATTTTTATATTGCACTCCACCTCATATCCTTAATTTTCTTTCCTGGCTCTCTTCATTTGGCATCATTTGGATTGGATTTTTTAAAGTTTGGGGCTGGCAGGCAGTATTAAATACTGCACGTTCTATAACTTGACTTATTTACCTTTTTTCTCTCTCTCTCTCTTCATCTTTCTTCATGAAAGCCATACAACCAACAAATGGAAGAGAGAAAATATCCTTAAGACAAACAACATCTTTTTTGGTCTTTAGCTCCAAGTCAAAACAATGCGTGCCTGCGTAGGTATGTGCTCAATCTGCTGCATATATGGATTATCCGAAAAGAATTTAAAGTTGTCACACACGACGAACAAGAGGAGAAGATGAAGTCAAACTTGGAAAAATAAATATCCGTCTCTATCCCTGTCTAACTGAAGTTACCTCTTTGTAAAAGGACACATATGGAAGTATGTAGTACATAAAGAAGGAAGAAGCGAATAAAAAACATATCCAACCAAATCCAACTAAATAAACCCATCCATCACACTTTTTCTCATTCTTCTCTTAATTTAGTTTGCTCGAGCCATTATATCCTCTTTCTCTTTTGAAATGTTTTTATTTCTCAGGACAATTTATTTCTTTTTTTTTTCAAAAATATTTATACTATTCCCACACGGATAATTTGAAACACTTGTGTATAGAAGGGCTTGATACATTTTTTTCTTGTTTCCTTTGCTCCGTCTTCCTCCCTAAATTATAAAATCCTCTTTTTTATTTAAGATAATGGTAATGAGGTGGTTGTCTCTCTTATCATGAATGAGAGGCTTATAATAAAGCAAATAAATTTAAGGAGTAGCGTGGCAAAACCCAAAAGGAAGACGTAGTAATGACATAACTTAAATTGAAATGGAGCAGCCGGCAAGGCGTACGTTTCTGTACACCGCCTATTACCTCGCTCGCATTGAGTTGCATGCATTTCCGGATCACACGTTTGAATTAAGGCATACGACAAGAATAAAATAAAGAATGAAATGAATGAAAATATTTTCATATAAGTTTAACCTTTTTTTGAAAATGAGAAGATGGGAGGCGAGACGGTGATGGTGACGGTAGTAAATAAATTGTGTCATATGCTCAAACGTATAAAAATCCCTTCTTATTAGATCATATACCTAAAATTACGTTATTCTTGTTATTGCCTATTAAGAAATTGGACGGATGCGCTTTTCGTTCTTCGCCTCTCACAGTTCGTTATGCGTTTTGCATGCAAGTTGACTGCTAAAAAATAATAATAATACTTTAAGGATCAGAGGAATATTACTTTGCCAACAATGCGATGCTTCTTCTCAACGAGGTAGGTAGACTATACAAAATTTACTTTTCCCCTGACGGGAATGAATGAGCTAATCAAGCAACGCATATAATATCCTGAGAGAGAGGCTCACTATTTCCCATTATTAGTGACTCTATCCTATCCTATGCGGCGGCCTACTCACCAACTTCTTCTCCTCCTCATCCGTATTTTAGACACATGAACAGTGCAGAAGACATAAATTCTCGTCCAATTTATTGCATCAGGGTTGTAAGAGCGAACGGAGGAGACTCGGTGTCGAGAATTTCGAGATGCTAGTGTGGCGTTGGTGGTGTCTTTTCTGTACCGTACTTTTTCCTACTCGTCGAAGGAAAAAAGCTACAAAGAAAACGGATGCAAGCGCAAAAGATGCAATGCTCAAGAGAGAGGTGGAAAAATGGGAAAACAAGCGAGGAGAAAAGAGGACAAGTCAGATGGGGACTCAGCAAGAGACCAATATATGAACTTGGGGAAGAAAAACAGTACAGCAACAGTGCAAACACGACTCGCTCACACAGGACACGGGCGACATTTTAAGTAGACTAACATATAAAGTTAACCCTTCTCTCCCAAGTGTGTTATGATTTGATACACAACAATGTAAGGTAAAGGGGGAGAATTAGAGAAGAGGAAGATTTTTTGATTACTAAACGTATTTTGTTTTAAATAAGAAGAAGAAACAATTTCGTAGCTTTGCTCAGTTCTTATTTAAATACAAAAATTGCTTCTCTTCCCCCGGGCTTCAAATGCGGAAGGAAGGAACTTGTAAAAAAAAATCTTAACTACAGAATAGAGGAACACTTTATGCAATCTTAAACACTTTTTGGAATTGTTTCTTTTTGAGTCGGAGTTAAAGATGGAGTGGGTTTATTATTACGGGTTGGCTGGTGTTTTATGTACGGACTCGTGAATGAAGCCATTCACAAAAGAGTTAAATTAACGAGCTGTTTTTTACTCAACTTCATTTTGTAGGGTGGTGGTTAGATTGGATGGTGGATCACTTTATAATGAGGAGAGGAAATAAATAAAACAAGCTTGAAATAAAAATCTGTTAGTTAAGTTTAATGAATGGAATCATAGCATCTTTCTTATCCGATTTGCATAACTTCACCCATAAACCTAAGTTAAGACCGTATCATCACCCACCATCGCATCACTGTCATCATTCTTTTTGCAACATCTGCATCACACCAGGATCAGACTTGTTCGTGAAGCAACTTGCACAAGTGTACAAAAATTCCTCCAAAGCCAATAAGGTACTTTGTGCCATCACTCATTCGAAAACAATCTCCTGACGACTGTCATCCTCATCCCATTCCAGAAAAGAGAAGATCAGGCATGTGGACCAGACAATACCACATTGTAAATAAATTCTCCTAATTTTTTGCATTTTAAATCTTCATTAACAATCTTCTCCGTTTTTTTCTCCCTTTCCTTAATTTCTTTATTTTATCCTTTCCCATTCCATTCTTTATCGCTGTCGTTTGCATCCGTGCTATATTGCCTATTAAACCCCCAAAACTGTAAACTAAACAACACCAAAAAACACAAGACGTAAATCCATCCAGAAAAATATAAACTCTGACTGATTGTGAGAGGAAAAGGCACTGCACTCCAGATAAGCTTTTATGGTTCTTCTTATACAGGAGCCATTTCTCTTTTATCCCACTAACTTCCTTTTCCCAACTGTTCCTCAGCAGCATTTCTTTTAGGAGATTTTACCATGCTCATCATCATCACGATCATCATCCTAAACAACCCATTCCATTCTTATTTAAACAAGGAGCTCTATCTCCAAAAATCTAAACTGGCTCCCATTCCACATCCATATCATTATCATTCCTTTATTTATCGCTGTTTTATTCAGATTTTGAATAAGTTTTCCACTACCAAACCAGAAAAAAAAAGCAAAACATTTATTGTGCAGTAGAAAATAAGAAGATTGTCTCATCTGTCGGGTATTTGCCCGAATAAAAAATTCAGTCTTTATAGGACACTTGGATTGCTGGAGGATTGAATCAAAACCGAATGCAAATTTATATGCGCACATTTTACCCATAAAACGCATTCCTTAAACTTCCTCTCCGATTTTTCTTCAACAAATAGAATAGAATTTCTTTCTTTCTTAACGTAAGTCACTCTACCTCCAACACCACCACTTCCACCGTCACTTTTTTTATAGCTATTTGAACATGCATGCATAAGTAACCCCACCTCCTTCCCCATTCATCTATCTAAACTGTCGTGGACCTAGAAAAAATCTCTTATTCTTCATCTTCTCCCAAGTCATCTTTATATTTATGCCTTTTTTCTTTCCTAATATTTTTAGGCAGAGATGGATATGCGTATTGTTTGGCATTGTTTGCGGCTTCACTTACTTATATGCTAAAACGACACGCATCAATCCATTTTAATACCGATTGTGAAACAAGGGAAAAAAATATATCCCATATCTTTTTATCCCCTCCATTATTATCCTCTATTCCCATACCATACCAGAAAAAAATATGAATCTTTTCGCTCTAAACTATATTCATTTTAGAGAGAGAGGGAGGCCTATTACCAGCAAATCCATTTCCTTAATTTACTCATTCAAATAAATTCCTCTCCTTTATGACTATGACTATTGCGTAGACTAAGACTTTATCCTCCCTTTTTTCCTCCATATTATATGGTTAATGTCTATTATGTAAGATTATTATATGACGGTAACAATGCAGTAACTCAGGCCAAGCCAAGAAAAAAGTAAAGCAAGAAGATGGAGAGAGTTGCAGCAGCCGATCCTGACTGAGCCTCGCCTTTTTTTGTAAAAAAAATAGTCACTTACTTAGCATCAGACCAGACCACAAACAGAAATTCTGCAGCTGTTTACTCCTCTACTTTCCACGAAATCTGTTGTGTTCCATTCACAAAATGAAATCCTCATCCCATCTTCATCCTCATTTCCTTCCATATAGGCCTAAATCCTCCATTTATATTCATAGCCTTTAAAGTAAGTTGGCATAATTTTTTTTCTACCTATTTAGACATGCAAAATTCAAATCCTCTCCCTCTTCCTGAGTCTCTTTTCCTTTGTAGTCTGTACTTACGATTAGAGAGCCTGCTGCTGGTTTTTTTTACTCAAGAAAAAAAAATCAAAATGAATCAGTTTTTTTATTCCGCCACTTTAGGAAGAAGGAAGAAGCTAGGCTAAATATACCATACCATAATAATAACATAAGCATAGTCATTTAATCCCGAGCCATTAGAAATGCAAAGTGCCAAACATTTATCAAATCATTTCAGTTTACTCAAGTCTACTCTACGTAGTATCAGATGTCTTCCCGGATATTACTTATCAACAATGGCAAGATATTTTAAAATATACATTTATGCCAAATACATTCAAGATTCATGCAAAAAAAAATCTCTCTCTTCTTCGCACTTATTTAGCATCAGCCCTGGTCGGTTGGTATAACAGATAAGAAATGATATAACATGCAAAATAGATGTTAGCAAACGAGTGTCATGTCAGAGTTGTGTTTGCATTTCCATCCCATTTCATCATCTTTATTTTTTGCAAATGTAAATCGATAGGGAAGACTTAACTACGCACTTCACCATGCAAATGGCAAGTCAAAATGAAATGGAGCAGTTGTGAGAATAGATAGTGACTAGTTACTCAACTGTAAAAAAAAGAAAGAGTGCAAATCAAAAACGAAGGAACATAAATAAAGTCAAAGTCAGATCCATCTCATCTCTCCTCTCCTCAAGACAGGGTTGTATATGATTGGATTATGGCAAAAAAACATAGATCCTTCACATAGGTCGTTGTATAAGCAGCAATCTCTCTTCCTTTTCCATTCCACTACTTACTTACGTCTTTGCTGCTGCTGATATGCCTTCAGGTTTTTATGTCAGTCGAGTGGTATCAGAAGAAAATATATCCTTCACTTCAAGAAAGATAAGAAGATCCACATGACTCTCTGACATGAAAAGAAACTAGTGTAAAAATACGAGGGAAAAAATGTTTCCTACCAGAAAAAGATATAGCCTGGTAGGGAGAGATTATATCATCCCATTCAATTAACCTAATTGAATTGCACTTAAGTAAAATAGTAAAAAATAAATAAGTTTCACTTCAGGCTATTCGAAAAAAGGCGGAGTAAAAATAAATGGAACGAGCTGCTTTCAGAATAGCTGCTGCTATAATAAAATATCTAAATAAATGTTTTGAACTGGGTATAAATAACGATGACTATGAAGATAATGACGGTAATGAGGAAGGGGAAAAAGGGGAAATTAGAGAATTGCTGTCAAGTCGTGTGTCTTGTTTATGGGAATTCCATGGGATGCTAACAACAAATAAAAAAGCAGCGTGAGCAAAGATTGTTCTTCCTTCCTTTACTGTCCTACTAAGGCAAAAGCTTGCTGGCGTGAACTTGTAAAAGTCAAAACTCTCGGAAATACTATAACAAAGTTATAAATATATATGTTTTTCTAACTGTATCACGCTGGGCTAAGATGATTCAACAATTAGCTCATGATACAAATTCATTTCAGTGTGCTCATGGCAGTTTTGACGTGGATGAGAATAGAACGATGAAGGGAGAATGCAAGGCAAAGGTTAAACGAAAATTTATGAGCTGCAGAAGGAATTTTATTTTAGGGTTCTTACCTCAATATAAACAGTCCAGCCTTGGATGGAGAGGAGCCTGAGAGTGGTATTTTTGCTGAGGCTGTTTGCAGCCAACTGCAGGGCGTCATCTCCGATAACCACATGAGGGGAAGAGAGATCCAACATTTTCAAAGAGCGATTCTCCTGCACACCCAACAACACCGGTAGAACATCACATAACTTCATCCCTTCCATTCGGAGCGAGTCCAATGAATTGGTTTTCCTGATGGTCTCCCCCAGACAAATCACATCCTCCCAGTTCATCACACACTTGGATAAGTTGAGACTTCGAAGATTGGCTGAAGCAGGCAGCCCCGGAGTACGGAGGACGGTAAAAATCTCATGAAATCCATCCACTTCATGGTTCTCCCGATCACAGATAGGCAAAGGAAGGAAGTTCCTTTGGAAGAGGACAGAGTCCGAGTTCCGCTTGTCGTTTTCCGTAAGCAGATTATTCCCTCCGCTGTTGTTCCCGTTGCTTCCGTTGGTACTGGTGTTATGACTGCTGGGGGCATTGTTGGCGGAGCTTGAGCTGTTCTGATGTTGATGATGGTGACCTTTCTTCCTCCGGATTGAGGGGCTTTTAATGCTGCCGTTGCCACCTCTGGGGAGACTACTAAATCCACCGGGTTTCCCTACCCCTCCCATCATCATATTACTGCCGCTGAGATTCCCTCCGGGCATGATAAAGCTTGGTGCGGCAATTAGTGGAAATGGCTCCAGAATGATTTCCGCCTCCTGCTCCAAACTGTTGGATCTCCAGGATCCGGCTAAACTCAAACTTAGGAGGGGTTTTGCCCTCAGTAAATTAGCTATTGCACGGAATCCTTCGGAAGGAAAATGAAATGATATTTTAACTACGACATATATGATTTAACTAATTAACGGTCTACATTTGCTCTACGATCAATGAAGCTAGTTCTTGTGCCAACACTTCCTTTTCTGCTCTTAATTGTTTGTTTTCTTCTTTCAGCTGATTATTCTCAGTTATCCGGAACTTTCAGGCTTTATTTTTCTACGAATCTAGTAATTCTAGGCGTTTTCTTTGATAAATGTTTCAAATCTCCTCTAATCAATCCAAATCAAAGTTTACTTTTCACAAAATGTAAACACAGTTTTACACGAACAACAACAAAAACTGAAATTACAAACAGTAGTAGTCTAACTCTCAAACCAGATTGAACGTGTTCTTTCTTATTTGATGCACGTAGTAAACAAACAAGCTGGTTATTTGCGAGCAGAAAAGGAATTTACGGCACATGAAACAGACAAATACCGCTCCACACTACATAATATACTAATATACAAAATTAGCAATAACCTTACCTTCCGGCCCGCAGCCCAGGTGAGGGACATGAAGCACCTCTAAATAGTCATGAACTTTAATGAATGAAACTAGTTGGATGACTTGGGAGCATGTGAGGTCCATATCGAGAACGAGTTTCTTGAGAGGGATCATCTTCGCCAGAGCATAACATAGTGAGTCCACCACAGGCTGGAATCTTGAGTGTTCTTTATCCTCCAGACATGTCATACATATCTCAAGGGATTTCAATTTCTTTTCTACAAGCAATCTAACAAGTTGGCCGCAAATCAAGTTGATCTCCACAGGTGTCCAGTCACTGCCCGGAACACTTGAGAATTTCAAACTGGAAATCGTCTCATTCACACACAACCCTTCCGTGAGTCGTGAGAGGGAGTAGCCCGGCCTCAATATCACTTCGAGATTTTCAACAGGGCAGTGCACACTGGCAAAAATTTGCTTCCATTCGGAAACCCATTCCGAGCTGACATTAATCGTGACATTTTTGCATGACCGCAGGATCCCACATACAGCTCTCATATTGGACTCATAAAACCCTGCTGCTCGCAACAAGGCCAATAAATAGTTTACCGAAATGTCGAGCAAGTTCATGGTGAGGAACACGGAGGCAGACTTGTTTTGTAGAAGCTCCATCAAATGGCTCAACACGAGGAATGGATTGTCCTGATCATTTGCACTGTAACAACACGCACGGGGGAGGCGGACATGCGTCTCCTGGAGTAAATCCAAACTTGGGAGAAGTTCCAGCTCCCTCCTCAGGATATTCGGGTAGTTGACGGTGACTGCCAAGTAGAACGCTGCCAAGTAGGAAGTGAGTGAGGGATGCAACAGTTTC
>JAQGAI010002139.1:0-12928 GCA_034696905.1 Lepidocyrtus violaceus
TATCCCATCTCATGAAAAGGTGCAAAGAGTCCACTCAGGTGTCAATTATTCCTATCCGCGTATCTCCTCTCCAAAACTTAACAGCTTTACGCTGAGTTCTACTCTACTCCAACCCACACATCATTCAATCAACGACCATTCACTTTTCATTTTTTGCTGGAGCGAACGTGAAGAAATCTTTTGCACTGTTTTTTTTCTTCTCTCCTTTCCCCACAAACTGATGCCCAAGGAAGGGACCAGGTCCGCCCTGCCATGAATGATCTTAGCCATCAACCCATTCCAGCTCCCATCATCCGATTGGATTCCGGGTGGAAGGCTGCTGCTGTATATGTCCAGGGTGCAATTCGTCTTTGAAGCGATTTCGGACATTAATATTGCAACCATCCCCCGATATCGGTTTCTATTGACTGTTACAAATATTGAGGTCAATGTCCAAAAAGGCTGCTCGGAGCCTTCTTCCATTGATGTTGTTGATCTTATTATTCTTCATAATGGGAAGTTGGGACAATTTTGCAAAATGTCCTGTGAATGTCGATGGCTCTCCAAAATAGCTTATTTGAATGTCTCCAGTGTTAGATGACTCAAGACGGATTCCGTATTTATTTGCAACCGAATTTATTATTTGATTGTTTTCCAAATAGGATTCCGAAATGGAGCCATTCAAGCTCAAAAATATAAATTAGTCTGTGGGGGGTGGCCAATCCCTGAAGTGGAGGAACCCTTAAGCGGTTTTTTTTATTGCGAGTACCCTCGTCCAACAACTGGATAAATATCTGCCTGTCTCCAGTGGATTATTACTCGGTTCTCCCATTCCAAATGTAAGTTGACTTTGCCCTCCTGTGAGATTGAATTCCAGTTTTGATTTTAGTTTAAAAGGCTCTCCATGCTTTGCAACTTCAATTAAATCTACTGTTTGGGAGGGATGAATCATTTCAAATCTGCAGTGAACTTCCATCGCCTCCCACTGAAATTTAATGCTTTGCATCAGAGCACTGTTAAGCAGGATTTTTGCGCTGCTGATCTCGTTTTCTATGCTGGCATGGGCGAAAAGTACACAGGTTGAAATTAGTAGTAGTGTGTCCATCTTGTCCTCTGTTGAGTCAGCAGCCTGCGTCAGAAAATGTATAATGAGACGTTTCCTTGTGAAAGATGTTTTTGCTGGTGGGGACTGTCCGATAACGTGATAGTTAATTAGAATGAGTACATATATTATTTTTATCTAATATATACCTACAAGGGTTCCCTTTTTCTGAATTTGATAGTTGCAATTAATCTGATAATAAATTACCTATATGAGTCATTTAATGACTATTCTGGAAAAAATTCTTTTATACCATTTGTGGGAACAATTAACAAGCACTTTATTGGTGACTGAGAATATACCTATGTGCGTGACACAAATTCTATTCCATCCCAATTGATTCCAACATATTATTTGTATGCCTCTGCCAATACAAATACAGATTTAGCAAGACGGTCTACCACTTTTAAGATTGGCGTAACCTACAAACTTGGTAGGTCATGTCATGTATGTTAAATGTTTCTTTCAACTAGCGAATGGATTGGGAATCGGGAATCGGGAATAGGAAAATCGGGAAGGCAAAATGAGCTGGGGTTAAACGGAATGTTTAATGCTGTTTTAATACATCTGGGGCTGGGAAACTCATAATTTTCATGTTTTTGATAGTAAAGTTTTAATTATATAATAATAGTAACATGATTAAACAATATCTAACAAATTAAAAATCTATGGATAGTTAGTTTAGTTAAACGCGTGATAAGCACTTCAACAATAAAACTTAAAAATGCTACTATTAAGCCTACTCCACAAGCCATGTTGATGGCTATAAAGTTACTGAGCTTTAGTGGCCTTCCTTTTGATAGCCTGTCGTCGGCATTTCCTTCTTTGGCATTGTTACCGTCGAGTCCCTCTGAACTTTGCTCATCATCTTCCTCCTCCCTGTTAGTTTTTTTGCTTTCCCTCATCCCATTTCGGATATCTGTTGATTCTTGAGAGAAGTAGTCCTCCCTCCATTTTACTACCAAGGCCCCAGTTCGGGCATGTCGGCAGTAGCGGTTGATTACCTCATAATAAATGGAGCGTTTTTGGAGTAGCACGGCCTCCTCCACAGACAAGGATGTGGGTCGGGATACCAACCGCTTTAACTTAGGATTCTTGAACGAATTCCGAACAATCTCCATTTCAATCAGGTTAATCCAGCCCACGCAGGCCACATTCGACTTTGTTGCCAGTTCCAAGCATTTGTCCACCTCAAAAATGAAGTCCATCCGTTTGGAAATGGCCCTCATGAAGGGACTCTGGGCCTTTTTCGAAAACAAGAACACTTCCAGCCCTCCCACAGAGTTCAGATATAACTTGAACTCGGTGTGGTCATGCAAGTCATTGAAATACTTAGGATAATACGGCTTCTCCGGGAAGGTTAGAAATCCGACTAGATTGCTCTTATACGCTGTTCCAACCATGAAGCCAAGGAATATGCAGAGGATGGCTACAACCCTTCCACTTTTCCAAATCTTTGAAGGCTGCTCCAACAATATGGCGTAGGGAAGGATGGCCGCTTCAAATACATGGGAGAGGTGTTCAATCCCACTTACTTTCGATTTACCCTTCTCTTCATCAAAGTAAGTTACGAAGATAAACAATACGATAAATGCCAGAACTGAGCAACCAACCAACCGCCAAACAAGGGGACTTAAGGGATACACGAAGGCGTGCCACTGGAGAAGTGCCTTTGGAACTGTGACAAGGAAGACCAACTCCTCTTGATAAATTCCAGTTGTGAAAATCGCATATGGATAGCGATTGAGGCTGATCCCTAGCGCAGGGATCAAATCCGTCCGCCCATTGACCAGCTCCCCGAGTAGCCCACTCCAACTCCCATTTTCGGACTGCACCCCAGGAGGAAGGTCACTGCTGTATACGTCCATTGTGCAGTTTGTTCGAAGGAATATTTCTTGGAGTAAGTTGGCAACCATTCCGAGGCACTTGTTTTCCCCTACTTTAACAAATATTGGGGCCATTTGAAAATTGGCTACTCGCAACTTTCTTCCATTTATGTTGTTGATGTTTTTGACAAGTGGGAGCTGTGAAGACTGAGAAAAATGGCCGGTGTATGTTTTCGGCTCGATCAGATATCTTATCAGAAGACTACCAGTTGGAGATTTTTCTGGATAGAATCCGACTTTGTTTGCTATTGTGTTTATTACTGAATTGTTTTCCAATGCAAATTCCAGAATGGACCTGCTCAAGCTTAAAAATATAAACTGATCTTTGGTGGGATCCCCAATCTGGTCAAGAGAAAACTGTTCCGCTGCCTCCTCCAATATTATTGCCCTGGTCCAGCAACTGGATAGAAACTTGCTTTTATGCCTGGGTAAGCCAAATTGTTCCGTTGTCGTTGTCAATTGAGTTTGGCTATCCGCAACTTCAAATTCTAGTTTGGATTTCAGTTTGATGGGTTCACCAAATTTTGCTACTTCCGTTAAATCCAATGTTTGAGAAGGATGAACTATTTCTATTCTGCAGTGGCTTTCCATCGTCTTCCACTGAAGTTGAATGATATTCAGCAGGGCATTGCTAAGATATAATTTTGGCCTGTCTTCTTCAGCACTACGAACGAAGTTAGAAATGCAAAGTATCCAACATGAAATCAGTAATAATTGCATTTTTAAACCATTTTATGAAAATGTCAAATGTGCTTACAAACGTTGAAGTGGATGCAAATGAAACGTGGTCAAGAGAGACTTTCGTTTCCTCTTACTTGTGTACCCAGTCCAGTTTTTTTCTTCTGGAAGTGGAAGTCATAGTTAGTTATAAATTATGACATGATTAAATAGCTAAGTGCACTTTTGCATCGTAAATCGTAATTATTTTCCTTACTTTGTGTACTCAGAAAAACTGATAATTAACTGCGTTCTATTTTTATACACGACAATAATCATGTCGTGTGTAGGTATTTTATGTGGAGTTGATGTGGTATGATCATATCATAACTTTATTTGCCACAATAAATGTACTTTTATTATAATTAACGTTGATTGGGAAAAATGTACACTCTGTAATAATAACAAGGCGTTTTATGGATGGCAATACATAATTGACCTGTATATCACTTTCCTATAAAATGAAACGTAAATTCCAGCATTAAACTAGTAATAGCTATAATACAACCAACAACAAATGCGGCGAATATGGCCAATAAATTGCTTAAACTTAATGGGTTTTTGTTCCAAACCCCATTCCCGAACTCATCATCATCACCTTCATGCCTATCAATGTCGTTTGAATTGTCAACTTTCTCTTCTACTGCCCTCTGGCCCTCTATCGCCGTTTGCTGCATCTCCGTCACAAACTGCTCCGTCAATTTATGGACCAGCCCGCTGGAAACAAAGACTCCAGCGAAGAAATTAAACGCTTCGACGAACATGGAGCCCTTCCTCATCCCAATGCCAATGTCCGCCCAAGCTGCGGAATCACTGGTCATGTACATGATCTCACGCTTAGTGTATGGCGGCTTGTATGCTCCCATTTCACTCAAGAGAAAGTTGCGCCATGCAATGCACGCCCCATGCTTCTCCACCACTGCTTTTAGGCATAGCCCGGGATCCCGAAATATTACGGTTCGCTTCACCAAGCCCTGGAGGACTGGACTTGGGGAGGATTTTAATATTTCCAGTTCCAAGCCCCCGATGGAATGTACGAAGACGGAGTAGTCCTTCCGCTCATAAAGACTTTTGTATGTTGATGGAATTGTTTCCTTGTCAGGGAAGGTTAGAAATCCGACCAGGTTGGTTTTGTAAGCCATGCCGAGAAACAGGGCCATGATGACCCAAAGCAAGGCCACCAAACGGAATGTCCATTGCCTTCTTGTTGACCGATAAGGTTGATCAAGTAAAATCAGATATGGTATGATTGCTGCCATTTGAATCAGTTGGAATTGACTTCGGCGGATATTTGAATTCCTTTGGACTTCCACTGTCAGCAACGCTTGGTAGAGGAGCAGTATGAATGTAACGAACATTGCAAGGGTGCATGCCCAAACCTTCCATGAAAATGGATGGACCAGTGCACTCCACTGGAGGAGTGCCACAGGGACCTTCACCACAAAAACCAAATCTTCCCTGGAAACTGAGGTGGTGTACGAAACGTAGTTGTAGCGTGACTCTGCAGTGGCCAATGTCGGAACCATGTCGGCTTCACCTCGCTGTAGCATTCCAATCATCCCAGTCCAGCTTCCATTTGGAAGGCGGGACCCGGGAACAAGAGGACCACCCACGAAGTTGAGGGTAAGATTAGCTCGTTCCACACAGGCTGAGAGGATGCTGTGATAAATCCCCGAGAAATCTTCAAATTTATGGGTGCCCTCGGTATTATTCCTGTTTTTGAGGGAAAATATTGGCGCAAAGTCCCCATGCGAGCCCACCAACGTCCTTCCGTTGAAAAGTTTTGGCCCTCTTAGAATTGAGTGGGAGTCGGACTTTTGAAAGCTTCCGGTGTAGATTTGGGGCTCAACGTAGTAGGAAATTTTGAGTCCTTCTCCATTCCCTTCAATAAACATGCCATATTTTGATGCGACTCTGTCGATAACCGAAGAAGAAGGTTGATCTGAAGTCGTCGTCGATAAAGCGCTTTCTAATACCATCTCACTATTTGACACAAAAACATGGTCATCATTGACGGAGTCACCCAACAGTTCCTCCCAAATTAACGGAACGGCAGCATTAACTTCAATCACAACAGTCCAGCATGATGACCCGTACTGCGCTGTCGTCCTGTTACGTTTATTCAATAGTTTATTTGGGAACAAGTCTGAATAATGCTGAAAAGGTTCGAGGAACCGATGAACTAGCTCCCAATCTATGATAGAGCTTCCGTTATAGGGACCACCGGCGGGATCAATGAACCTAATGGAGCAGGCTCGATCAGTTGAGCTCCATTGATGTCTCAGGTTAGTAAGCAATGTAGTGGTGAAGTTCAACTGAACTGCTTTGGGGATAAAATCATCCAGGTCGGGGGAGGTGTTCCCTATGCGAGCATTCAATGCTAGTGTTAGTAGGAAGGGAGCAATTAAGGTTCTGAAATCCATCTTTTGAGAATGAATAAAAAACTTCCTTGGAAAAGGAAGTTGGTTTTTTTAGCAGCTCTTGCTACAGTAGCAACAGCAGAGTTAGTGTTTTCCGGAAAGGTTGGCCCTGATCTGTTTCAGAGAAAGTTGGCGGTATGTGTTTGTTGTCATGCGTCATTCGTGGTAGGGACGTACACAGGTCGGGATAAAAACAAAAGCTTGTTTTCAATACAATGCATATGCCTACCATGCCACCCTCCCATATACTCAAACTTCTTAATTAGCCCTTAAATGTCAGTATTTTATTCATGGCAAACACTAAAAAAAGAAAGTTTTTCTACTGAATGTAAATGGGGACGTTTCTTTTCCCAAATGAAAAATCATAATCAAGCTGCCATACAAGCTACACACATTTCATAGCCAATTATCATCATCAAAACAACCTGGATTCCTCAAGTAATATTTTGCTAACATGCATTTTTTATTGATATATAAGTAAGTGTTAAATATTATCAGTTTTATGTTATTGGTCGATAAGTCGATAATATGTATGTATAACCCAACTCATTTCTTTATTAAACGGTACATAAACTCCAATAGCAAACTGGCTATGGCTATTACGCAGCCCACAAGTAACGCGGCGAATATGGCCAATAAGTTCCTTAAACTTAATGGCGCTTCCTTGCCTACTGCATTTCCAATATGATCATCGCTATCTTCCCTCTCATTGACTACTTCATTGTCATCAATGGCCTTTGAATTTTTACTTTTTTCCTCCAATGCCCTCCGGTCTTTTATCCCTTTCTGCTGAATCTCCGTCACAAACTGCTCCGTCAGTTTATGTACCAAGCCGCTGGATACAAAGACTCCAGCGAAGAAATTAAACGCTTCGACGAACATGGAGCCCTTCCTCATCCCAATGCAGATATCCGCCCACCCCGCTGAATCACTTGCCATGTACATGATTTCACGGTTTGTATATGGCGGCTTGTACTCCCCCATTTCAGTTAAGAGAAAATTCCTCCATGCTATGCAGGCGCCGTGTTTCTCCACCACTGCTTTTAAGCACGACCCGGGATCTCGAAATATGACAGTCCGTTTTACCAAACCTTGAATGACTGGACTTGGGGAAGATTTCAACATTTCCAGCTCCAACCCTCCGACAGAATAGAGGAAGACGGAGTAGTCCTCCCGTTCGTACAAAGTATCGTACGTTGATGGAATGGTTTCTGTATCAGGGAAGGACAGGAATCCGACCAGGTTGCTTTTGTAAGCCATGCCGAGAACCAGGGCCATGATGACCCAGAGCAGAGCTACCAAACGGAATGTCCATTGTCGTCTTGTTGATCGATAAGGTTGATCAAGTAAAATTAAATACGGTATGATTGCAGCCATTTGAATTAGCTGAAATTGACTTCGGCGGGTATTTAAATTCCTCTGGACTTCCACTGTCAGCAACGCTTGGTAGATAAGCAGCATGAATGTAACGAACATTGCAAGCGTACATGCCCAAACCTGCCAGGTAAAGGGATGAACAAGGGCAGACCACTGGAGGAGCGGCACAGGGACCTTCAAAACAAAGATCAAGTCTTCCCTGGAGACGCCGGTGGTATAGGTGACGTGATTGTAGCGGGACTCCGCAATCCCCAACACGGGAACCATGTCGGCTTCACCCCGCTGTAACATCCCAACCATCCCAGTCCAACTTCCATTTGGAGAGCGAGAGCCAGGAGAAAGGGGAGTTCCAACAAAGCTAAGGGAAAGGTTAGCCCGGCTTATGCAGGCGGAGAGGATGTTGTGATAAATCCCTGCAAAATCTTCAAACTTGTGACTGTCACCGGTATCGTTTTTATTTCGGAGAAAGAATATTGGGGCAATGCTGGCGTAGGCAGCCCTAAGGGTTCGCCCATTGAAAAGTTGCGCTCCTCGTAAGGTTACAAGGGAGTCGGCTTTTTGGAAGTGGCCTGTATAAATCCGGGGCTCAACGTAATAAGCAATTTTGAAACTTTCTCTAGGTTCAAGCTTATTTTCAATAAACATTCCATATTTTGATGCAACTCTGTTTATAACAGAAGATTGGCCAGGTGAGGGTGACAAAGCACTTTGCAGTACAACCTCACTATTTGACACAAAGATATGGTCATCATAAACAGGGTCACCTAGTAAGTCGTCCCAACGCACAGACACATTATCATAAACAGCTATAACTACAGTCCAACAAGGGGACTTGTATTTTTGTTTTGGCTGCGTTGTGCGATTATTATTTGGTAACACACTGGAATAATGCTGGAAAGGTTCCAGAAACTGATGAATTGATTTCCATTCTAAGATAGGAGATCCTTTTTTGGAGGGCCCACCTGGATCTGGATCAATGAATCTGATGGAGCAAAGCCGACCGGTGAAGCCCCATTGTGACCTCACATTAGTTAGCAATATTGTGGTGAAGTTCAATCGAGCACTTTGGCTTTCACTGTTGAAAATTTGATTTAGGTTTGTGGAGGACTGCCCCACATTCACATTCAGCGTTAGAAGTACGTGGATCAGTAGAATTTTAAACTTCATTCCGATGATGACTGACAATGAGATTGGTATACACTTTTTTTGCAGAAATATAAAAGCTCTAGCGAGGAATTCCATTTACTAGTCGAACTGACAGGAATTTATTTTGTCTCTATGAAGAAAATAAATCATTCATTCTTTTCATTCAAAAGCTGCTCTTACCGTCAAGAAAAGCATTCCGCATTAGTTTACTGATGGCCATAAAAATCCATGAGAAAATTTGCCCTGAATAGCATGTCCCTCTCCCTAATTATACGACTCATTAATTACAGTTCAGTTCAGCAGTGTAATTGCATCATTCACCGTCAAAAGCAAAAATAGACAAAGACTACAATAAGTGCTAACACGACCCTTTATTTTCCCCAGTGAGAATTCATATTCATAATGAGCAAAGTACTGCATAATTTATAGCCAATTATCAACATCCACATAACCCAGTTCAGCTCTAGAAGCAATTAATTCAATACCCAGTTGTCCAAAATATAAATGGTGATGCCTCCTGTCACGATTCTTTCTACTTTCGATAGTTTTACTTTAATGATGTTATCGGAGAAAATGGCAGAATTATTACGTAAATGTTGTAATTTGCTATGATGCAAAAAGATATTATGGAAAAATTGGCGAAAATTGATTAAATTCAAAAGCTTCAAATATGTACGAATAATATTTTAGTTTATGCTAATTAAAAATTTACATTTATTACTTCAAGAATTTTATTGCATTTTCCTTAAATAATTTTTACATTTTACTACAATGAGTTGTTATACACTCCAACCAAATACATCGACTACATTCTAACATCATCATCATTTTACAGTTTAACTACTGTTACTACAGAGTAATAACCTGTATTTACGCAACTTTTGTAATGTCGGGTTTATTGCTAAAATGAAACATTGCCAACTCCCCAACATATCCAATCAACCCCAGACACGAGCCAATGAACAAAATAAAAAATATTGCCATCACGTTCCCAATTTTGAGTGGCCTGGCAGTGGCCGTATCATCATCCTGATTAAAATCCTCCTCCGTCGAATTTAGCATCTTAGCAAGCTTATGACTTTCACCCACACTTTGAATATATTCCTCAATCCATTTCCATACCAAATGCCCAGCCATAGCGTATCCAGAAAACTTGGCAAATCTTTCCGTAAAAATCGATCCTTTCCTAAATGCCATGGCCGCAGTGATCGTGGACCCAGAGTCATGGGTGATGTACAAAGGATCCGAATTCTGCTTCATTGTCAAATACTGGTAAATCCCCGTTTTCATCACGGTTTTCCAGCCAATGCAAACAGTGTTCGGTTTCTGTGCTGACTTCAAACAGGACTTCAGATCAGGAAGGCTGTGAAGCCTCCTTGCAATGCCCTTCATCACCGAAGTCTTTTGTGACTTCCACAAAAGGGAGTCAACTTTGGTGAGGAAATGAATGTTGATAGTATATTCCGGATGCTCATATAGCTCTGGGAAGGTCTTCGGAAAAACTTCTTTCGCCGGATGAGTGAGAAATCCTATCAAATTGGACTTGTAGGATGTCCCCAGCACAATGCAGCCAAATAGCCAGATCAAGCTGAGCAGACTTTTGGAGAGGGCTGAGGGGAAGGGCTGTTCCAACAGCATTCCAAGCGGGACTAGAATGATTTCGCAGAGATTCTCCAGTTTTTCATGGATCGTTCCATCCGTCTCGTGGAACAAGTGCGCCTTCCGTTCGTAGACGTACATGAGGGCGGAAATGATGATGAAAATGATGAGGTTGCAGAGCCACACTTTTGGGGAGAGTGGACGAAACAAGGCTTCCCACTTGAGGAAGTGCTTGGGCTCGGCCAAGGAGAAGACCATAGTTTCCCGAGCCGTTTCCTGGAGAAAGTCGACCACTTCATGGCGGGGATATATTAGCGCAAGGGCGATGATCATTTCTGCCTGGCCGGTTGCCAACATTCCGGTAATTCCCGTCCAGCTCCCGTTCCCCAGCTTTCTCCCGCTATCTTTGACATTTGGATAGGAGACTATGTTGGGAGTGTAGTTTGACCTTTGGGATGCCTCCAGCAGAAGCTTGTAGTGAGAACCTGCATAGGAAACTCCAGGTTTGGAGATTTTTATGACGGAGTAGGGAGGGATGTTTGACAACGTCACTGGGAATGATCTTCCTGGTAAGTTGTTTAATTGCTGGCTTTTCAGTGCACTTATAACAGAAGTGGGATCGGCGACCTTCGTGAAGTGTCCGGTGTGGATTGGTGGTTCCACCCAATACGTAATTTCAGTTCTGGGGCTTGACCCGCAAACCATGAGGTACTTGAATTTTACCAAATTAATTAGAAAACTCTGTGCAATAGCCGCCTCCAAATTGATGTTATCTTCCGCTTTAATGAACAATAGGAACTGGTCGTCCCTAGGATGGCCGAATTTGTGAATCTCGTCGAGATGATACTCGTAATGCTTATGACTTTTGGGTTGAAACACGACTACTGTTTTACAACTGGATTTGAATTTTAGAAAACTCTTTGATTTTAGCTGAACTACCTTACTATTTTTGAAGAGAATATTTTCATACGGCTCCTCAAAAGAGCTTATCAAGGTCCAGTTCAACTCAAAGTTATCATCGTCACCGTAGGAGGAAGTAGAGGTAGTGAAGAATATGAATCGCAATGTGCAGGCTGTTCCAAGCGTATTCCAGGTAAGGTCAATGTTCTGGAGTAATGTTGGGGTGGGATCTATTGCAAATGCTGGGGGCATCAGAAGAATCAAAATAATGGACATGAATTGGAATACAGCCATAGCTAAACTTTTAGTAGGCATTTAAAAAAAAATAACGCTGAATATAATTAGAATTTTGCTGCTGCTGTGTTATTATTTTGAATTTCCCGTATCTTCAGGTAACTAAAGGTGAGCTGAAAAAGAAGACCCAGAACTAGTCGATATTGTTTGGAGTAAAATTTATTAAGCGAAGTTACTTTATTATTAGCCTTGCTTTGTCAACCAAACCAGTTAATACAGGGATTTCAAGTTAACAATATAACGTGGAGTGATTGATTTAATACATGGTGAAAGTAAGAAAGGCTTTGGGGAAGAAAAACAACCGCAAACTTTTGTGCAGTTGAAAACTGCCATAAATACTTCCCACCAGCTCAAATTCCTTTGTCTCATTAATTATTTGTAACGGACATGCGTATCTGTAGAAAGCAATCATGAGATAAGCAAGTTTTTTTTCCATATAATTAAAGAAAGCTGTCAGCATTCAATGTTTGTTTGTTTGCTTTATGTAGCACAAAAGCCTCCATCCAATACAACATTTTCCCCTGACATCATCCCGCAGAGGTCGGAGGACATGAAGAGCACCGTGTTGACAACATCCTCCATCGGGATTATGGGATGGTCATCACTCCCATGCATGGGGGTGCGGCCTTTCACCGTTGCCAAAATGGTGTCCATATTCCCCTTCCCTCCACAGGCATCAATGAACTTCTGGAAGGTGGGCGTCCACACGCAGCCCAAGCTAATGGAGTTCACCTTGATCTTGTGCTGACCCAACTCTACGGCCATCCCCTTGGCCAGCATGTCATTCGCAGCTTTTGCGGAACAAAAGACGGAGTAGTTGGCTAGTGTCCGTTTTCCAGCCTTAAGGTAACAACAAATATTAAGAAAATAAAATAAGTTTGATCGGAGTACCCCACTAATTTGCAATGCAACTTTTTTAAGTGCAATTAACTCACCATTGAAGTGATGTTGACAATGGAGCCACCTTTACCAGCCTCCACCATTTTCCCAGCCACTACTTGACTCACATTCACAACAGCCTTCAGGTTGACACCTATCACTCTGGAAGTGAGAGAATAAATGCCAGTTTTTATTAGAGTTTATGATGAAAGGTTTTTTGTTGTGCAACTTTTTTATTATATTCTTTTCTCCCAAGTGCACTTACTGATCAAAGACGTCAGGAGTTACTTGAAGAAAGGGTTGCATCCCACCAAAGCCTGCATTATTAATTAGGATATCAAGTGGCTCAATTTGTGATAAGGCTGTTCTCGTTCCATCCCAATCCATTAAATCCACACAAATTGGTTGAATGGTGGAGCACTCCTCTTGAAGGGAAGTGAGGTCATTTTGGTCACGAGCTAGGACGTACACTTTGGCCCCGTAATTTGAGAGACGGACTGCTAGCGCTCTTCCAATCCCTATTTAAATACCAAATCCCTTTCACTCGTGAGAAATAATCTTATTACAAACTTAGGGGAGTTATTTAAGCACGGCATAATTTAAATGAAGTGGGCATAGTACAATAATGT
>JAQGAI010002140.1:0-12927 GCA_034696905.1 Lepidocyrtus violaceus
AGCAGCTAAAACAGGATTTGAAACCGGCACAATCAATCCTTATCAAGTATGCTTGGACAAGGATAGTATGTATATTTATGCCATGCTTCAGACGTTCCAAAATTCCAAATATTGACTTTTTCTAGCAAACCAAGTCATTCCTTCTTTTACTCTGTACCACTTTACTCGAGTGGATTGTTGTCCGTTGACCCCTTCAATATCAAACCCATTTACAATTCACCAAAAAATAATTCCATTGCTTATCATCATTATCATCATCATGTTCTCCAAGCTCCTGTTTCAAAGCTTCACCCTCCATGAACTAATTTCGGAGGTGCTGCACGAGTCCCCTTACTTTCTCTCATTTGACTACACCCAAAATAAATTCACCTCCGCGCCTGCGCCAGGAGGAACTCTATGGACTCCGTTCAACATCTTCAGCTTCTTCGTCGTCCAATGGGTTCTCTGCCCACTGTGGTGCTTCTACATAATTCTGTGGAAGCTGGTGTTCCGGCCGGGGGACGTCTCCGTCACGGTCTCCTACATGTACATCCTCCTCTTCCTGATCTGCACCATGGTCAGCGGATTCAACTACACTTGGACTTGGGCTAAGGAGGAGGCCGTCCGTCATCTCAATCAGTTGCTCTCGTTCTACTCCAAGTTGGAAGATGAGCCATTCCCGTTGGAACGGAAGCCATCCATCCGGAAAATGATCAGGAATGTTGGAAACGGTAAAATATCCAGAAAAGATTTTTTAATGTGCTTAGCCAAATATAATTATTAGGATTTCATCCCAATCAACTTTTAGAAACTAAACGTTTCATCAAAACACGGAAAGGGGATTTCATTGGATTGGCCGCCCACCTGCTCGCCCTCGGCTGTGCTGTATCCCCCGTGCCAGTGATCATTGGGGAGTGTCTCTACCTCAAAGTGTTCACCGGGACGAGGGAGGAAACAATCAACGCCAATCTAATTTTTTATCTCTATTCCGCCCTCCTTCCCCAATCCCATCTGGGGGATGTTCTCGTCAAACTCTGCATCTTTGCTTTGTTGCTGATATGCGCCATTGAGAATCAGCGCACCTGCCGGTTCCTCCTTCTCTATGCTTGTTTTGTGGGAACGATGAACAGCCACCTTATCAAGGTCATCCGTGCTCTTGGGAGGAAACGGAACTCCCAATCCGAAGCCCTGGACCAGTACAAGATTTTCTATCAGATTCACTCCAAGACCACCGGATTTTTGGAGGACATGACATTTGTCGCCTTCCAAACCGGGATCACGGTGGCCTACCTCTCAATCTCGGTGATGCTGATTGGCTGGGAGTTCTTCACAACGGCGGCCTACTTCACTGCCCTGTTTTTTGTGTTGATCATGGCGTTTGTCTATGTGGCGGTTCTGCCTTTGGCAGTGATTTCGATTGAGGAGACCCAGGATATGATAAATGAGTGGTGGTACGGGATCGGCAGATTTGAGAGGGGTTGCGTCCGGCTGAACAAAAGGGTGCTGAGGACGTTGCGACCGATTGGGATATTCATGAAGTTGAAGGGTCCGGTGGACAGACAAATGAAAAAGGATATTCTCACCGGGGTCCTCTTCAACACGGTGGACATGGTCATGTTCATCCAGGCTACCATCTGAATAAAATGAGTCTGAAATCTGGAATGAAAAATCGAAATGAATCGATTTTTTTGCTACTTTCACAAAAATACCGAAGTGGCGACGTTTGACTTGACTTGACAATTACAAATATTGACTAAAACAATATTATTTAACTTGGCAAGGCAAATCATAAGCTTAGGATGAGTAGTTTTGCATGAGCTATCCTTCTTTATTTCGTTCCCCACCCCTACGTTATGGACATGAACTATAGTTACCTACTTGTTACATAACATAACTATTATATAACGATTAAGATTTTTTACTTTCATATCCTAGAACTAGGTTCTGCTTGGATGTATTGATCCGGATTCTTCCTTCCATTCAATTTGTTCGCAATATTATTTTTCTTAATCATAAAATTTATTCCAAGTAAGAGCAAGTTTGAGAGGCAAGAAAGGGGTCACTCCAATGATACATTACATAATCAATACCAATCCATTTAAATAATTTTTAACCAAGCCAATATTGTCTGCCGTTGCTATCTAGACATATACCAGTTAGAATTCAGGCTTCTAGAGAGTAGACACTTTCCCCGATAAAGTTTCCTGAAATTAAAAATTATTTTAATTTTTGCTCGACTAGCTTTAACTTTTGAGAAAAATAACAATAAAGCTGTCCATAACTTACGAAGGACGTGTAACTTCGCAATGTTGACCAATTTGCAAAAGGTGGGACTGGGCATCTTCAAGTATGGCTTTTTCTACGCTGTTCCGCTGCCGGTTGAGTGGGATCTTGAAACGGGGTACATTCGGATAAGTATGACAGTTAAACGAGTGCTGCCCAGCGTGCTAAACGACCTTGTCCTATTTCAAATATTGAGTACCTGCGTTTATGTGCTTGGCTCCCATTTCTTTATCCGGGAGAGGGAGGACATGAACACGACAAAGGCGGTGCTGATCTTGGTTTGTGGCGTTGCAGCCGCGGCATCCCTGCTAATTACAACGACGTTTTTTGTGTGCTGGCGATTGGGAGACGTTAGATTGATGAATATTTGCTTAGGCCATTTTGATTTTGTCAACGATCGTAAGAAAAGGCTTTTCATATTGTGTACTCATGATAATGATAATATTTAGTGTACATAAAAATTCATGGTTTTTTTAAACTCTAACCTGCAGGGTATCCGACCATTGGAAGTAGTTCCACGTTATTTGACAAGTTGCTTATTGCGGCCATGATCACTGCAGTCACTGTCCCTTGGTCACTGATCGTTATGGGGCTGGGCTTTGATGTGGATCCTTCCTACTTCGTGCTGAATGATATACAAGCGTGGCTCTGGGGTAGAAATGACATCTACGATCGCTCCCGGACCAATATCTTGGTATTGATCTGCATCCGTGTCCTCGTCATATTTCTGGGCAGTATCGAGGCCGCGCGAGTAGTCGGCATGTTGGGGGCCATCTATTTGATTGCAGCGTGTAAGCTAAGAAAAGTTCTGGAAGTTGCACCCACGGCTCGACTCAGTTGTCGAGATGCATTGAAGGGATACAAAATGGCGACCATCATCAATGGGGTGTGTTCTCCCTTTGTACTTCCGACGATCTCCTTTTTAATATCTGCAGTGTTCTGGTTGCTGGTGCTAATGTGGTGGCTTGCGATCAAGAAGTTTGACGAGCTCCCGCTCTTTGCCTATTTCTTCATCGCTTCATCCTCAGTTGTCATCACCGCTGGACTGCTTCTTGGAATGAGTCTTGCAGCGGGTTGTGGGGAAACCGCGGACTTGGTCATTGGGCGATGTAGGCTCACATACAACTTGAGGTACGCCAGGGCGGGGGGCAGCAGTTTGAGATGGGTGCTCAAGATTAGGAAGCTGAGGGCCAAGGCAATGAGAAAAATTGCCATTCTGTATTATCCATTCCTGGAAATGAACAAGCAGTTTGCATTCAATGTGGGATTCAACTTGGTAAATCACCTAATTAATGCTCTTCTCATTTTGTAGAGAGAATGAAATGGGAGCACTGCTTAAAAAAATTGTTCGCTGATTTGTAAGTATGCAATATAATATGTCATATTACTTAATGTAACTTTATTGACTTAATTTACAATTAGTTTTATGTAGTTGGGTGTTGTTGAGTGAGTACTTAAGTATCCTTGCCATAAATATTGTGCCATGTTCTCAAAATAGCTATGTTTTCAATTTTTGACGGTTACTCAATGTTGTACAACAACGATCAAGTTGCATGTCGTGGGTATAATGGACAGTGGCAATTTAGTATGTAAATTAGGTTTAAGACGAATAAAAAATACATTAACCTAATTAGTATTTTCTTTGAAAGGAGACCGCATTGCTATTGCTATATGAGGCTTTCCTAATTTTTATCCAGAGCAGGGCAGAATGATCCATTTAACGCTCCTCATTTTACGTAAGTAGGTACATTTCATTCAAAATGAGCAGAATGAACAGAAAACCCTTTTTATTTCAGCAAAAGCAAATTGACAATCTGGCCCACGACAAAATCCTCGTACCTCAACACGGTAGAACTCTCAATGAAGTTGGTTGACCCCACTTTGAATCGAATCCCGGCACATGACAAATGGAACTTCCTCATGCACTTGGAGCTATTCCTCTGGTCAGTCTTCACTCCATGCAAAACGTCAATCGACAGCTGGCTAACCCCTCCGATGAGCCCCACAATGCAGAAGTTTGCCAAGCATGTATTCACTGCCATGACCAAAGACATGGCCAGTATCGGGAAGGTGTCCGCTCTGGGTGGAAACTATAGAAGGACGTAGAAGCCGGCTGTTTTAAAAACGACTGCTACTGCTATGACTGCCACAACCACCATCCCAATATTTTGATGAACGTCGTTGATTATGATGGACAGGACTTGAATTTGTCGGTAGATCAGCGTCGTCCCAGCCAAGTCCTCCCATTCAGCATTAATGTTTGAATCACCCCTTAACTGTCCCCTCTTAGTGGACATCAGTCGGGAATACTCATCCCTGTAGGTTTTCAAGTACTCCCCAAAGCAGCAAATGGAGGAGAGCATCACGTTACATAACAATACAATGGGGAAAATTGTGTACGAGCCCATGACGTAGTACAGGAGGACATTCAGCCCTTTCTTCAACAATTCTTCGGTGAGCCGAGCAGTCTCCTCCAAATTCCTTTCCTCATTCATTGATGATGATGGTGAGCATTCACGAAGCTACCAAAATCCGAAATGGCACACCAAACAAGGCTTCATCCAGACGACAACGAAAATATTTGTAGATGTGATTTGTGACGAAGCTGTAGATGAATGCTCCGTTCCAGTAGAACATGGTTCGTTTCACAGCAGAGTATGTTCCCCCATGGCTCGTTTGTCGATGGGTTAATTTACAGGAGAAATAATTAATTAATTGATTGATAACTTTTTTGGGCCTCTGAGAATTTTTTGACCGTTGCCATATCTAAGTAAAAAGAGGTTTTCAGTAAACATGATTTGTTTGAAAAATGAAAGGAAATTATGTTAAAGACGGTGCCTTTTTGGAGAAAGTTGAATTCGAAACTATAAGAGCTCAATTTTTCGACTGTTAGGAATAAAGCCAGCGGTTAATCGATTATAGAAAGCATATCATATTGGATTCGGAAACCAAAACGAAACGCATAAATAGTTTTATGAATGAATGGTTTAGCAGCTACTCGGGAAAACCCAGGAAGTGAAATGCTTTACTCGTTAGTCATAAATTAAACGTGACCAATGAAGCGTAATTGATATAGCACCTCGCATGATATAATATAAAACATCTATCAAAAATTTGTTAGATGAGAGCTAGCACGTAATTTGGTTACTTTGGATGAGCGATGGCTTCTCTCAATGCATTTTTTATGCCAAATATAGTCGACATATTTTTGTCTCTTCTAAAATATGGAAGCGTTGTGAAACATCCAACATCGGACATATGTATGAGCGCACTGGAATAACATTAAAAATAATGTAAATGGCAGGATAAAATGTTGAGTCCAGCATGCTAAGAGAAAGGAATAATTTATGATCGAATTAATTTAGGTAAATCGAATGTTTGACGTACAAAACTGAAACGGAGAAAATGATAATGATCACTGACACTGATCCATATGCTCGATCCCCATCATCATTTTTAATTTCACTTTCAGAACAAATAAATTTGCTTAAATGGGGACAAACTTGACTACCTGTTTGATCAACAGGAGAACTGAAAAGAAAGCAAAAAGCAAATATAGCTTGATTCACTGGATTATTGCATTACATTGGCTTAGTTAAGTTCAGTTCAGTCAAGTGGGTGGGTGGTCTCCTAGTGCGTGCGCAAGCATGGCTTTCATCACTTCATCAGCAAGCATCATATCGTCATGAATGGGGGGCTATTTGGGATGGCGCTTGCAACAAAAACAGCCCCTTTGGAACTGTCATGTCTTGATTCATGAACCCGGGTCTGAGAATGATGAGAGGTGATAGATGAATGGTCCCGTTTGGGTATAGTCAGTTTACTAAAAAAAATAGCTCTACCGTATATAACGGTTTCTATACCTTCATTAAACATCCCACAATCAGCTACTTGCTAGCTTACCTTCCCATCCATATCCCATTCACAACATGAGTATTTATTTAGTGAATACGCTGGTTTGCAAAGCCCATCATCATCGCCTGGTGGAGGAGGATAGCCGACAAACAAGTACAACTCCAGTTATTATAGTAGCATAACACTAAACGCACTTGAATGCTGAATGGAATGAAAAGTGAAAGGGCATCTCTAGTCTCCAGTAGTTAGTACTATACAAGCACACACTGCGCCTGCACTGCATACAATTGACATTGACAATTGCATGCATGCAGAACTAGCCAGAGCCAGCCAGCCTCCAGCCAGAGAGAGATATGGATGATCATGGGAAGGCAGTTATTGTTAGATGTGGAAGGTATACCGTTATACATTAGTTTTTTTTAGTGAGCTGACTACTATACTGGATTGCGATGCGATCATTCATCATCATCATCACCGCGTCATTCAGACTTGGATCATATCATAACATGACAATCCCAATCAGGTTATTTCATTTATTTGCAAAGCACCACCCCAAATAAATATATATACATATAGCTCTTTATATGTGAGGATACGATGATGCCGAAGAAAGCCATATGTACTTTGCATGAGACCGAGACCACCCACCAATTTGACAGGACAGAACTGAAAGCTCAACCAAAGTCATCTCATTCATATAGCTAGAGCCCGGATTTTCCCTTTTTTGCCAATTCTATTGCTTAGCAGATGATGGTAGGCTTTCACTTGGCAAATGCGTTTCATATGATAGTAGGAGCATTTTGGCAGAGTTTTATAGTGCCTATAAATGCCTATTTGGGAAGTTAGTGCCTATATTTGCTGCTTGTTCTTGCCAGTTTTTGCGTATTGTAGTGCCTATTTAGCAAAAATTTAGAAACATGGATTCTCTAGATTGTTTTAGGTTGTATCGATGAAAAAAAATTTCCTAGGAAAATCTCTATCTCACTTACAATAATTTAAGATTTAGATAATTTGTAAATTTGTGTTTTTAAGGCTCCTAAACATTGAGATAGCGGTATTTTTGCATTTTATCGGCTAAATTGCTCTGTAAATGTGCCTAATTAGTAGTAATTAGGTTCATATTTGGGATTTTTAGTGCCTATTGAAGTGTCTATTTGGCCTTTTTTTAGTGCCTATTCGCCTGCATATTTCGCCATTTTTAGTGCCTATATAGTCCGGGCCTTATTCATAAATCAAAGTTTTCATAGTACGTATGCCACCTATGTAATGAATTGAATTTATTTATTTCCAAAGGATGATGATGAATCTCAATTTTATATTTATCGAGAAAAAAAGGTTTGTTTTTATTCAATTTTTGTTTCTGCTCCAAAAACACGAACTCAAATTTTATTCCAAGTTACTGCGTTCACAGTTAAAAGTTGAATTAAAAAATGGACATGCAATGAAGTATTTTTTTAAAATAAAGTATTAATTTTGGAGGGAGCACAATTATTTAAACTATGAGATTTATCTCTGAGCCAGTTCCATTCTGACTCCCTTTCTTAAAGACTAAAACTAAATTATTCACAACTTAATGACCATTTTACAATCCCCTTAAAAATGCATCTTCTTTCTAAACTTTCGCCACACGACCTCTTCACTTCCCTTCCACCCACTCAATCAAATGATGCTGCAGCTGCAGTGGCAGCAGACGACGACCAGCTCAACACGATCTCCGCCGAACACGCACTCCAGCACTCTCCTCCTGAAGGGGCCCATTAGCATCTGGGCGCGCTGGACAAATATTTCGAGCCCCATCCCTCTCCGGCATCCGAACGAGTTCACGTGCTGAGTTGCCGTCCTCCGTTTGAGTTCCTACGGATCTGGCTCCAGTCCGATCAAATTCAGTGGCGGCGGCAGCAGCAACAACGGAACCCACTTCAGTTTCTTCCTCCAAATCCGCCCATCCATCGTCCTCCGTTGACAGATCGGCGGCGTCCCTTTCCTCCACTTGCTCTACTTCATCAGCGCCAACGATTCCGGGTTGAGCAGTCCCAATCTCCTTTGCAGCAGCAGCAGCAACCCCACCCCCACTTGTTCCAAAATAAGCGACATCGTCCCTCCTCGACGACACTGACGGCGACCCTTGAACCCCTTCCAACTCCTCCTTGAAATTTAAGTTCACAAAATATAAATTCAGTTTTTTATAACCACACGCAAGGAAGGATACAAAACCACGCAATGGAATCAACTTCTTGGAGATTTTATCCATCGTTTATATCGATTTCATCCTCTCTGGATGATCCCAAAACTTGCAAAATGACTTTCTAGGATCTTTTTTAGATCAAATTTTTGCTCCATCTTAATTTTTTTGGTTGGTTTGGTTTTTTAATGAGAAAGGTTTTGGACAATTTTTTTTGATACAAATGACTCTAAATCAAACTAAGAAATGAGCAACAGAAGACGCTTGGTTCCTTCCTTATATATGAACTTCTTTTTTACTAAAAAAAACGTGCAACAGGACAGAATGGTGAGTGGCCTACGTGACAAGAAGCTTATCTTTGATTCGGAAACAGCAATATGTAGAGACTCCTGTAGGGTACGATGCATGAATAATAAAAAAAATTCATCACTCTGTAGACAACCTTGAACCTTAATTTTACCAATAATAATAATATAATAGAAACGGCTCATTTATTCTTAAAAAATGTCCAAGCTGGTTTTAACCAATACACTCCCAGACTATGACAAGACTCGACTATGAACCTTCAAGTTGGTGACCGTGTGTGAATGTCCTCCTAATTAAGCCAGGCAGAAAGTCTCCTGAAAAAAGTGACTACAGGAATCCTCATCTGAAACGTCCCTTAGTGAAGCGACGACAGCCAGTCTACACAATCAATTTGTCTTCTCAATTGACACATAGATAAGCAAAGAGGGTGGCGAGGGGCATGTATGGGACAAATACCTCATCATATTATCCTATTCATAATATGATAGCGGCGCATTTGTTCTTGAAAACAAAAAGCCAATATTGAGTTCTTCCTGTTGGGTCGGACCATCATATCATGTCATACATTGGGAAAGGCCAATTCTTCAAGTCAAGGATTCTGTTGGAAATGCCTCGGCTAAAAATTATCCATAGCATTATGTGTGCACTAAAAAAATGATTTTAGGTACAAAGAAAAATATTCCATTCATAGCGTAGATTTTTCCTTTATTATCGGTTTTTTTAGTCCTCAAGTTGAAGAAAGGTCTGCTATTGTTTAAGCTGTTTCCTTCAACCATTCTATTTTTGACCACGAAAACAAGTCCCTTGGCACGTACGCCACTTTCCTTAGGCACGTAGACCGACTGTCCACTGTGAAGTCAGGAAGTAGTCGGCTAAATCTGACAAACATTATGAGCACTCGGTATTTTTGAAATGCAATGCAATGGTCTGGCTGAAGATGGTCCTTCCCCATCTATGTTTATTGTAAAATGGTTGTATGATATGATGATGTACTTAATTAAAATCATGATGAAGGAAGTTACAATTTCATTTTTGATATCATCCAATAAATATCAATCATTTTAATCTGGCCTTTCATCGTTTTCAAAATTATTTCATTTATCATCTTCATCTTTTGAATACCACAATAAAGTGGCTCATTGCAAACCTCCGCCTATTTTAGCCATGAACGGTGAATCATGCTGATGAATTTAGAGAGAGATATTTTATTCGTCGCCATCCGCATCCATACCTCATTGGAGTCGAAGCCCAGTTGTGGATTTTATAACTCGGGTCCTCATCAACGCTATAGTTAATCGGACTCCAGGTAACTCTGACAGTTGGCGGGGGTGGGGCCCAACACCCCGTTCTCAATCGACATGATAACCTGCTTGTTTGAGGGAAACCAAAAGCATTGGAGGAAAAAAAATCATTCTCCTTCCAAATTCCCATGATAACTTCACTCAAACTACGGTCGGAAGTGGGAAAAGCACTTATTTGGATTTTGTACTGTTCCATCTTCCTAAACTCCTATCCATAGAAGATTCCAAGTAGGTCCAGCTGAAGCTTAACCTTCAAAGCTCCGAAATCTCCCCCCCCCACCTTCACGATCTCCCCGAAGCCAGGAACAGGGACAATCTGGAGACATTTGAAGGGCACGAATGGCGTCAGTCAAAGTTTCAAACTCCGCATTGAAATAGTCCTCAGAGTATACTCCTCAAATCCGGAGGCGGAGCCCTCCACATCAATGGTGGTAGTGGTGAAGCGTCTCCAATCCATCCTTGAGTATTCGCCAACTCACGGAGTCCACAATGAGGTGGTGGATGCTCCACCAAATTTTGAATCTGTTGGTCCCTATCCATCCTCCAAATAGACTACTACGGAGTATAGTATAATGGCCCATTCGCCAAATTGAATGTGGAGGACCATTCATCAACTCGATATTGAATTTCAGCTTGATCAAGTTCAGTCACGTCAACAGATGGTGAAAGTTCACCACTTCATCATAAAGATTGTCTTCTTCATAGTGCTGAAGATGACCTTGCAGAGTATGTCTAAAATCGGAGGCGGAAGGCGTCGTTTCGTGATAATTTATTAACGTGGGCAGGGAGCTCCTTAATTTTTTGATGTCCAGCTGGGGCACTCTGATACTAAAACCAAAAGTCTGATTATAGTGCCCAGGTGGCTTGAGATTTTTGGTGAAGAACCACTCCGGAATTGGAAAGTTTTTCGCAGGACAAATAAAGGCTTATGATAAATTCTCCCAACGACAAATCTGTTTTGCGAGATATTTTTATGCGAATTATTGCCCGGCGAAAGACTGTCATGCTAAACTGAAGCCGACACTCGTTTCCAGTTGGTCTGGGTTTGGGGTCGTCACTCTCCAAATTAATTTTATTGTCATCATTCCAATTCAATGAGTCGCACAAGCCCCTTACGGTTCGGTTAGCAAAGGTAAGTAACCGGAATCCAAAAGGGGGAAGGATTTTTCCAGCAAAGATTTCGGTTCCTCCGGGGCAACCTGAGACCCGCTACATGGGAGATCCCCACAAGGCTACCGTTATTATGTCCTCCTGTATAACGGCACACGGGCTTATCTTGTCATGTCTGAGAATGGCAGCTTCAACTTCATGTAACTTGATTCTGAAGTCGCGCATCTTTACTTGGAAATTTAAATTGATGGGGACATAATGGATTTAGGGATTTACACACATTTTCTTCCACACATTAATTGCTTCTTTTATATTGAAGGACTCACATTTAAATATTTCAGTGGAATTTTATTGCAATTGTTGCTGACGGTGTAGCAAATTAACAAACTGATGTTAGTATGGTTCCCATCCCATTGGTAAAATCCCATTTTAAAAAAGTTGACCTTGACCTCTGACCCACTTCCGGTTGACCTGCCTACCTAATTGCAACCGAGTTGAAGCCGTGTTCAATAGGAACCTATCACCAAAAACCAAACCTTCAACCTCGCAGCCGTTCTTCAGTTATGAAACGTACTTACATATGCATGCAACATGCATTTTGCACAAAAAATAGTCCGTGAGGTCGGGCTCGAATGTCTAACTCTCACAAAACATTTTCAACCCGTCCAAACTTTAACGGCTGGGCTCAGTTAGACCCTAATCGACTTCCCTGGGGGGTCGGATTCCATTTTGGATCTTACCCTGGGAAGAAAACCGGGTGAAAGTAAGGGAAGGTAAAAATCCTGGAATTAAAAAATGGGTTTTCCCTACTTGCACTCAGTTTTTTTTTCAGAAAACGATCTGAAACTGACACTGACCTCCAGAGAGGGGTCGATAAGGCTCTACCAAAGCCCCGTTCTTCAAGTTTGAAAGAGTTGAAAGGGTTTTGAAAAAAATACGTAGCCGAGCCTGGCATCCGATTGCAAAAGACAGACAAAAATCTATGAAAATTCGTCACAGAAATCTAAAAAAAATTTGACCTTCACTTTTGACCCACTACCGAGCGACTTTTACCGTTAATATTAGTGTCGCTGACCTCTGTTCTGCTGAGGTGGTATTCTTAAAAAATTAAAAATTTGCATGGTTAATCGTTTTGGATTTTTGAAATGCAATTTTGCAATCAATCATTGACTCCGCTGTAGTATAAAAAATTACTAAGGTATTTGCATCCCAATCAATTTGCGTTCTTATTCGTTCCTGTTGCTGTTCTCTCATGCATTCTATTTTATTAAGCCAGTAAAATAAGTTGATAGAAGGAGCAGGTTGATTAATTAACGCTTGCATATTATGTGACGGATGAGTGAATTTAGCACCAAACGTTCAATAAACAAAAACAATATGGACAGCGTTAGCCTCACTTCAATTCAAGCAGGCAATTTATTTCAATTACAATAATAATTACGCTAGGCGACTAAACGACCTTGATTTAAAACACAAGCCAGCTCGACATGATGATGAACAACATCCAACTAGAATGATTGAAATAAATAAATAAATTTTAGTAGATTGGTGGGTGGTTTGGCGTGGAAAAGTTTATTGCCAAAACGGTTGTTAAACTCCAGAATAAGTTTGCAGCAGTAACGGCCAACAGCCGCCGAATTAGAATGGTTCTGCTTGTGCTATTTTTACTTCCACGGCTGGGCTCGGCTGCTTTGGACACTCCACAACAGTCAGAATCATCACCCTCAACATTTTCGGGAATTCTCAACACAATTCGGATGGCGGACTCGACTGGGCCAACTCCAAATGTCGTGACTGGGGCGATGCCGAACCTCCCCCTCCTCAGGATATCCTACCCTGCCCTCCCACAGCCCAACTTGCCAGAATGGACGTTGACTTCGAGGAAGATGGAAGGGTTGTGCGATTATCCCT
>JAQGAI010002141.1:0-12923 GCA_034696905.1 Lepidocyrtus violaceus
AACTATTTTTAATGTCTGATATATTTCCGTTCATTATGCAAAAAAAAACATAAGACGAAAACGGGGATTGTTTAGGAAAAGTATATGCCTATATATATTCCACAACAAACTTACGGATATTAAAGAAAATAGCTACAGAGATCAAAATAGCGAATAAAATGAATTATAAGAATATGCCTTTATAACGAATCCACAGGCCATAATAATATGCGAAATTACTGCTTGATCCAAACATGTTATTGGCTGGAATATCATAAATTATGAATGGCTTTACGAATCTTTGTATCTGCTGATATGATTGGATTACGCAGAAAGCTATGCAAAAGCCGAAGTGTGTTTTAATTTATGTACGACTACTTTCCTCAGCCAACCGAGCTCTCTTTGCCTAGTATTGGGAAATATGAATGAACGAAATGTTATTATGCTAATTGGTAATCTGATGCGATGAATTGCATTAACGGAGGAAATCGAACTAACCCTTTTCCATCCAAATACAGCTAATTAACGTAGGTACAATTAATGGGATAGTTTGTTCCGCCATTTATTTCTTATTTAACCGGACTGGCTAATCGTAAATTACATACAAAATTACGGATTACGTACGTACATCATTACTTTTGTTACGCCACGTGCCTTGCCCAGTTTCTCTTTTCATTCAAATATTACTTACGAGTAACATGAGACCAGGAAACAGGAAAAGTGAAGTTTTTTGCATTATATTTCAGGCAAAAACAGTTTCAATTTCATTTTCTGAATGGGATGAAATAAAAAACTGACAAAAGTGGAAATGGTATTAAATTAATTTCATGCGGGTGTAAATATTTCTTGAACCGTCTATTTTGTATGCACAGCAGGAAATGTTGTATTCATTTTTAGTCTAGTTTTTAGTCCATTCTTTCATCATCATCATATCATCATGCTCGTCTCCACTTAATTCATGGAATAAAATTTTGCAACTATTTTCTTTTCTTACATAGATTGGTTGAAGTAGAAAGGACGACGATTTGATGATGGTGATGATATTTTCGGTAGCCGATAATGCACATTTCATTCAATATGTGCATTCAAGAAAAGTGGATTTTCATTCCATATTATTTTCCATTATAAATGTAACGTGCTGTGCTATTAAAAAGCATAGCTACCTACGACCTACGTATGTATTTTCATAATGAAATATTTTGTAACAAAATATCCCAAGCCATTGTTGATTTTCCTTTGTAGTTGGAAAAGAAGAACTATGTTTAGTGGAGTAAAACTCAAGAAGCAGGGAAAAGTGGATTGGGGAAAGGAATAAAAAATGGAATATATTTTGGTTCGCTCAAGTACCTTTGGCTCACTCGAAGGCGAAATTGACAAAATGGGAATTCATTGAAAAATAGAGGACGAGCACTGCAGGAGGCAATGTTTCATTCGGGAGAAAGCCAGCAGTGATTTATGTTTCGAAGCTCTTATTGAAATGAACAGATTTCTTTCATTTTGACATATGAGAAGCCGAAGGAGGCTTATCATTAAATCAAGGAAAAGTCAACTGCCATGGTATGGGGGAATTCTGGAGAAAGTAAATCGACACACTGCGTTACTTAAAGTCATACACTTTGCTTGCTTGAAATAAAAGGGAGAAGATTGTTCCTTCTTCCCATTGTTCATAATATGACGAACTGATGTGATGACACGCAAGTGCTAGCTATCCGAATTTGTTACGTCGACTCCCAAACAGTTTCCCTTAAAATTTCGGTATTGGTATGTTGAAGATTGTATATTCAATACATATCTATTAGAGACAAAGGCTTTCCCCAAGAGGAGATAAGACATGAATCATGCATTTCCTAAAGAAAAATCCTGCATTTTCTTGAAGGAATTTTATGAAGAATTTCTAGCAAATATTCGCTCTGCACACTAGACACAGCTGGAGAAGCTACTTTGACTATTATATCATATCGTATTCAGCATAAAAATAAAACGTGAAGGAAAGCTGCAGTTTCTTTCTGACATTCTTCATTACATTCCTTTCACCTTTCCCCATTTTCTCTATTTCTCAGCACCAGATTGCACCCAGTTTGTGCAACTTATTACATGTCTCTTTCCACCTTTCCCTGTTTTCGTGATAAAAATTGTACTGTTTGGATGAGTGCGGAAATAGGTATACGAACTCAGCGGGAGTCAACTGATTAGATTAATTGCAGGTTTCAGCCCTTTCTATTCACACGTTAGGATACTTACAATTAATCTACCTGAAATAGTTTAAGCCTGTTGTTGGTGCAATGGGAGGAAGACGTATTTATTTACCTAATATTGAATCCCAAGGATATAAAAGAATTACATTTGAATAATTACACTCTGCAGGGGTATTTCAACAAACATATTATCCTTTTCACCACAAACATCAATTTGTTTACCTGTTTTAAAAGCGTTTCTAAAGAAGAGACTTGAGAGCTTATAAAATAAAGTCTTACACAACCCATTCTTTTCTACTAGCATATCCATCCTTGGTATATGAGTCCGCTTGGTTTGTGTGATTTCGGAAAACCGCCACGAAATAATGATGTGAAAGTAAATATGAGTTCTCTCATAATCAGAATTGATGTTTCAGATTCGAATAAGGTTACTACTACATTACACTTCGTAATTATCCATACAGTCTCCCCTTCCTTCATATAGAATACTTCCCAAAATAATTATTTTTATTGCTGATTTTACATGCGCTTTCCGAAATTTGAATGTCTTCATGATACGTGCTTTCTTCCCAAACAACTCGAATTGTCAAAAAAAGTTGTTTGGAGTTTTGCATGTATGTGAAGGAAGGAATGAAGAAAAATAGGAAGCCTTATTATTTTGGTTCCAGGAAGAACCTGCCACCATCATCCATTCCTTATCCAACTAACACAAATGTCGTTAGTTTTCTTCCTACTTCCGATTATTATGGATGAGGAAAATGTGTCTTGAAATAAGAGAAAAGCACGACATTGCGTCGCATGTCAAGACTGAGGAATATGAACGTTCCCGTAATAAAGCATTTTTACATTGGCTTCTCATAGGCAGGCAGACATGTATTATTACTGCAGATATTTATGAAAAAAGAAAAGCTAAATTGTTCGGTCTCTTCCTCACGCTCAGGATTTTCTTACATGCCAAAAAAAAATTGAGCCAAATAGTCAAAGCGGTTTACCTTCATGTTCGCTCAACTATCTAGCATGATTTTTATCCGTTGGATCGTACCTACGTGAGCAAGAACAACAGAGAAATGTCGGAAGGCTAAAAATCAATCTGGGAATTCAAATCGCCAAATATTTCATCATGTTTTTGAGGGAAATGAAAGCAATGCAAAAACCCCTTTCTATGTTCTTCTAGTTGGACTGAGATTGTGGAAAATATTGCGGCCCGACTGTTGCTTTTCTCATTTTTCACTAACAATAAGACTATGGGGAAGGTTACAAATAAACATTATTCGAATTTGACTTCAGAGACCATTTTCCTTCTACCTGACTGGTTAGACACACGACATCGGCGAGAATGCACCATTCCCAATTGACTTTCTCTTTACGAGGAGAAAGTGAGGAATGTGAGCATTGCCGACCTTATTGATGTAACGAAAGTAATCATTTTAAAGGCACTTGCCATAGACGTGAACGATAATAGTCCAATATAAAAAGGAAAAGAAAGAAAACCAAGTGTAACTACTAAAAGGTGGGACAAATTAAGCTACCACAGAAAATCCGTCAATAGGCAGACACGCAAAAATGCGGTAGACTGAGTGAAAGCCGTGTTCGCTCACGATGCAGCTGAATTTTTTATTAGGCTTTCTTTCCTCAAGGGATTTTTCTTGTGGTGGGGTGACTGACGGTACGGTGCGATGCAGAAACAAAATTAAACGCATTGCTTATGTCTTGACTTGACTTCAGCAAGAACACAATCAGTTTCGGTACCGGTATTACTCGTTCCCTCGTTATGTTACGGGCAGATTTGGCAGCTCTACAAAAAAAGGAATCTTGATAATTGATATTCCTGTATTCCAGCAGCAGATTTCACATGAAATAGTTAAGTCAAGAATTTTTGTTAAATAAAATTTGTCAATTAAGCTATTTTGCTCCGTCGATTTCATTTGAAGAGGTGTCCTGTCGTCAACAAGTTGATAAGAACACAGCATCGACGGTCGATGTATGTTGCAACAATGTATGGTAAATAGCGAATAAGTTATTTATATACATAGACTCGTGCGATATTTATTTATAACGTAAGTTCATTTCATCGCAATTCTAATTTTCTGTGGAAGAACCCAAAATAATGAAGATGAAAATCAATATCAATCATAAACTTACTTTGGCATATTTCACACATTCCGATTGCACGTGAAGCTACTGCTCACGTGTTAAAAAATTGAATAAGATAATACAAATACATATAAATACGTATTATATATATACGTAAAAGGTATCTCGATGCCTAATAGCCTTGAAATAATCCCATTGTTCCTTTCTTTCGTTTCAACAAAAACGAGGTTAGATAGATAAGCAAGGCTCAGGGGTTATATTGAATTATCAACCTTTCTCCATCCCCTTTCACTATCATACAGCAGAAGTGTGCCGGTAATCCTGTAAAGTAATATTAGCTTAAAATATACTTTCCATGTGAAAATCCACAAAGACCCAGACTCTCGTTCACTGATTGAATCTTCAAAAAGTACAGAAGAAATCCTTTTGGAAGATTAGGCTTTGAAAAGTATCAAATGCTTTGATAGTATTAGTACATAGTACACCATAAAAGGAAGATGATTTTGTTTCAAAAGATTTTTTTCCAGATGCGCTAGAATTCACCTGAAAAATAAAGTGTCATTTAGTTGTATATAGAGCTGCTTGAAAATCTGCACAGCTTTACAGTTTTTTACAGACTTTGTGTGCTGGCATGTGCTTCTCGGAATTGAAAACGTGGTTTGGAACTGTGATCATCATGCGGTGGGAAAGGTAAAGTCATTTTAACATTATTTTTTCTGAGCTCATCACCAGTCAGATGCAACTGATACAACACAGCCACCTCCATAGACACCTACCTACCTACCCACAGAGAGGAAACTCATTCTGTCTGGAAATAATGATATCTATCAAGACTCATCATCACGTACATCATGTATGGAGGAATAGATCCGTGGAATGAGAAAATGAAAAGAAATCCCTTAAGGGAGAACTCCCAGCCACGATCGTCAATGCTTCGTTCACTCCTCATCATTTTCACAAGAGACGGTGGAGGTGTATGTATACACTATAGTCTTTATGTAAGCAATACCTGGCTGCATAAGTAGTGCCAACATCAACATCAGCACTAATGAAAACAATGTTTGTTTTCCTTGTTTCTTGGAAAAGGTATATGAACCTTTAAATCATTTTTTTTACTATGCTCTCATATTCATTTCCGTCATCAACGTGAGCTAACCTAAAAAAAATTAGCTGAAAAGTAGGTTATGTTTATATGAACATAACATACCACCACACGTATTTGATGATACGGCAAAAAAATATTGCGTCGTGGCTGGGGTGAGAATGTGATATGGCTTCAATTTTTAGTTGGCAAATTCCACGTAATAAACAGGATGCAGTGGAGAAAAAAACTGATGACGCTTGCTAAAGCAAAGTTGACTCCATCCACTCACTCCATCCGCTTCCAACAAAGTATCATGTCGATGTGTTAAAAGATTAACATTCCCGTGTTCCATTAGCAGTATAAGTTTTCTGAATTTCTGAAAAGATTGGAGTGCTAATGACTCCGCAGTTTTTGGGGGAGTGCGTTATCTGTTGTTAAAATTAGGATGAAATGATGATTCAAGCATGATACAGGGTAATCAACATCAGCGTTCTTGACAAGTAGCATACCTGGGTGTATGCATACCTAATTATATGTACCTTTGCCGATATTAGTACGTATACCGTTGCAGTATACATGTACAAGGCTTTCCCTTTCTCTTTGTTACTTAATAAGGCCACTTTTGCAACTCATTTTTAATTCATGGCTAATACAAGTTTTTGAAGAGATTTTCATCCCATTTCAAACAGATTTGTCGGTCTGTTTTATCACATTATCACATACCATGTGCTTACGTGTATAATGGTTACATCATTTTCGTATATCAACCCGCTTAGCTCCTTTATGTGGGGGAAACATTCGAAGAAGTAGGCTTTCTCATTTTATGAACCTTTAACATATTACATCACCTCCAGACATCTAAAAAAATCGTGTTCAATCTTCCTTTTCTACTCCAATACGTTTTTATGAATTCCATTTTTATTGAATTATCTTCTTCTGTGGGATGGATAGAGAAGAGGTAATAATGCAATGTAGCAAATTTGGAGTATCTCCTCCACATGAATGTATACGTAGGTATTTTAAATTGGTATACAGCTTCCATCATCATTTTCATTTTTGGAAACACTTATTTAGCTTGATGACGATTGAACAAGTTTGAAGAGGAAGATCATCATCATCACGCAGCAAGCTTGTTGATGTAGTGAAATAAACAGGATCTTTATATGAAATGGGAAAGATGTGTATAATACCTATACACAGCTTCCTTTTCAGGCTCTAAACGAGCCATACTCATACTCATGAACATTCCTGAATTATGCATATTTTGCATGCTCCATGAGCAACTATAATAATACTGAAAATTGCCATTTCGTCTTGATGTGGAATGGAACTAGTGAGGTATGAAAGTGCAATATTTTTGGATGAAGTGTTTCTACATCATATTTATTGCACTGGTGTAGATAGGTATGCCTACACAAATATTTATGTCTGTAGACTATGTATACAATGAATCTCCAACTTCCAGATCTGGAGGAATTGAAGGTGAGTAAGTAATTCTGTTCACACAAGTCAAAAAATTCTGCTATCCACAATCCCCAATTCACATTCGCATTCTCTCTTTCCTTTCTCGCCTTATACCCTCCCCAACTCACTTATTTCTTATTCCTCCGGATAGAATTTGCAATTTACACAAATTGGGTGTAGTAGTAAGTGAAGTGCTATGCATATTATATTAGGCAAGAACCACATTTCATTGTTCTACCACTTTATACCTTTCACAGGCCGAATCCAATATATGATGGGGTGGGATAGCTTTAGATCGCTTTTTTTCTTCCCTTCTTTCTCCACTTTCAAAATATATAACATTTTTCTCTCGGTTGGTCGATTCAATTGGAAAGGAATAGTATGTAGAAGCTTTTATCTTATAACAAACGCCAACAATGTGTGCATCATCTTCCTTTCTTTATACTGATGAACAGGATAATTATGAAGAGAAAAAGGTGCACTGTAATATCTTTGCTTATGGATGCAATGCATGAGATTCAAAAAGGAAGCCAGCTATATCTAAATACCATACCGGATGATGGGAAAATGAAGGAAGAGGATAATATAAGAGAGGAATATAGCGTTTCCCAGGTTGAATAATTTAGTTGGTCCTTTACAGTCTTGTGGGCTCCTTCACCAGCCCAATCTCATTCCCTGGTTGAGAAAAGCAACTCTTCCTCAATCTTCTTCTCCACTCTTCCATCTTTCATGCACGTCTGCCGAATTTCACCTTATCTTTCTTTTTTTTTTACCTTTTTTCCTCCTCATGTAAACTACGTTATAAGCTCTGGAAATTGCAACGTAACTATTATACTTTTTCTTTGTTCGTGCGATATATAGCTTGTTTCGTATATTTTATTAGGTTTACGTGATGAGAAAAATGTAAAGCTAGAAGTGTACGTACCGGGGGAAAATCTAGAGAAAGCTAAGATGATACTTTGCTGCTTTTCATAATGTGTATGTATTAAACTAGAAATAGATAAATGGGCCCTCAGTCTAACTCATACAAAATATACAATGGGAAACGGAAAACCGGATCGGATGATTTTAATTTTCAGACTTTCTGGTGATACGCCATTATCAATGTGATGCCCTTCGACTACATCTATCCCTCTATGCAAGGTTAAAACTTTTATTTGCTGAATGGGTCAATGCGTAAAATGTATTGTGAGGTGGCTAATACGAGATGTATTTTTCTTGGATCAAAGTATGCGTAAAATATACGATATTTTATGTGTGTAATGTCATCCTTTTATTATTGTGGGTTGTGCTTATTTCCTCAAAAATTTTGAAATTTTTTTTTCATAGTGTGTACGTAATGATCCTTTCGTTAAGCTAGTCATGAGGGGCAAGATGGAAATTTTCATCTTATCTTATGTGAGCATGCTTACCATACATCCATCTTTCTTTTGTTGGGAATCCCTACGAGTACGGATATGGAGCCCTTGGAATGGGATGAAAGCTTTAAGGTGGATTTTCGGTATTGAAACTTTCCTTTCGTCGGCTTCACTTCACTCAGCAGATGTATGAGCTTTCTTTTGTGGATGGGTACCCTATTCTTCCCACTTTTTTTCTTTCCCTTCCCTTCTCTACTTTCACTTTCTTTTCACATTGGAATAGTATAATACAGCATACATACATACCTTTTTTCGTTGAGAATGTTGGAAGCTTTTCCTTCATATTTTAACATGAGAAAGTGAAAGAGTGCAAGCATATATTGTATTGAAGTAATATAGTGGATCTCTCCAAGAAGAAAAAAGAAAAATAGGACCTTTGCCAGATTTACAAGTTTAGAAATATCCTATCACCTATCGTGTAATCCTCCATTTCACCATTCTTTCGTCGCCAAGCTGGAGAGGAGGTATAAATTGCGTGTAGGTAGTTAATATTTTATTCCTGGGGTTATTATCTCAGCGTCAGTGTTCGAAAGTAGTGTTTACTCGAATTCTCAAAATCATGGAAATTTAGATGTACTGTTTTGTGTTGACACGACGTACCTAGTGTAGGTAGTAGGTAGCTACGACAAAACTCAACCGACATGACATGAGAAAGTCAGTGGAGGCAAGCAGGTGTGTTTGCGAACTTGGACTTGAACCAAATAGACTGGAATTTGAACAACATCATCAGCCCTTCTGCTGTGTACTAAGGAAGCTGAGCGGAAATAGCTGAATGAGCGTCTTGAGACGTTCATCGAAAGGGAATGCAATTTTTCTCTATTGCTGTCCTCGTCGATAAATACAAAGTGATTGGCTTGTAAGGTATCTTTAGCTTTTGTATGTCTGAGTGGTATTGCTTAAAAAAAATGATAAAATGCGGCAGCGATTCTTTGACGAACCAGTTTTACAGTCCCCGCAACTTCTAACAAGTTGTGGGAGTCATGGCTTGTGTTGTGAGTCCACAGTTAGACCAATAAGTTAAGAAGTTAGTTTTCCTTGGAGTACCATTGTTTACAAATCATTTTCCCCCAATCACATAACACTGATATCAGATTCAAGGGAAAATATCACGACCTGTTTGTGTACTTATATTTTCACACATGAGAATTTCTGCATAAATATTCGTTAATTTAGTTGACCCCGAAGGAGACCTTATTCACAATTGTTTATGCTCCTCCGAATTTTAAACCATTCCATAAAATCTCGTACTTCACAACGTAATTTGACCTTTATCAAATTAGGACCTTTAGGAAACAGAAGACTAGGTTCGGAAGATGTCTGGAAAATAAGTAGAAAGAAATTTTGTATATTTTGGCCCATGTGTGTGGGTTGTTGCTTTTGATAAATATTGGGAACTTATTTAGCAGCAGCGGTAGCAAAAGGCAGAGATATTTGATAGGTTTACTCGAATAGTTTCTCTATTGTCTGCTATCTATTAACTTCCTTCTTTATTCCCATTCCGCTTTTCCCGATACCTCTTTCTTCCCTACTCTGGGCTGTTCACAGCAAAAAAAGGGAAGGAAAAAGATAGGAAACTTTAGTATAAATAATAGCTCCCAACGGAGCAAACGAGTATACAACAAAAAAACACCATAAACTTTCAGCCCTGTGGTTTCTCCCAGGAAGGGAAAGTTTGTAATATGGGATGTGTTGTTGTGTGCCATTTTTACTATTTTCCCATTCACTCTTCCTTCCAACTCTCACAATAACCTTTTCCACCAAAAACCTCCGAAAGGGCATATTTTATTGGAATCGGGAGCGTATGTCCTCTGTTGAGAATCCCATCATGCTAGCTTTCTGCCGATTGGGTTCGAGCTGTGTTATCTTTGCTGTAAAAACTTGCCTTTAGGTTGCTGCTGCGGTAGTAAGAAAAAGGGTATATGCAAATCTGTGCCATGTCAAAGTTTAATAAAAATGAAATCAGAAAAATGGTGTCAGTCTGCTCCTTGGTAAGTTATTCGGATGGTAAGCAAGTCGACACATTTTCCAAATCCAGTGCGTACGATGGAATACATATATTTTATTTAAAAATAAAACAATAAAAGCAACTTGTCATAAAACCATTCACGTTATGATTCAAACAAACTATTGAAACTGAAGTTGCATTATTCAGTTTGGTTGAGCTTGAGAATGGTTTTACGTACTTTGTATTGCATCCAATATCCAATCAATTATTTATCTTAATTTAATTTTAAGGCAAAGGTTGAGCTGCTATAGAATGGTTGGTGTTATTTAGTGAAAATATGATAAATCCACAATTTTTCCCAAATCCTTTAAAAGCTTGCCTCGTTCCTTAAGCCTTAAACTAGCAGAGATTAAAGCTATGAAGGGAACCATTTCCGCAATTCGTAGGATTTTACAAGAAATTCTACCATGCATAAATATGTTTCGAAAACCAACGTACCCACAACCAAACCAAATGATACTAGATTGACTTTATTAAAGTAATCGATAATTTGGCTAACAAGTAGGTAGGCAGCTAGACCTACTTGCTAAAATTGAAATTCCCACGTAATCCGCATTTTATTGGAAGTAGAAGTAGCACAAAAGAAGTTTTTCAACTATCGTACGATATGATTACATTTATTACGAAACATAAAAATGCTTCGTCCCGAATAAAGCACACTATTTTCAAACATACGAGCATATTAGTATATGTTTTTTTTTCATGAAATTATACCTAGTTTTATCCAACCACGTTTTTATAGATCCGGTTAAGGACTGCGGATGCGTTATCCTTTATATTTTCTCGTAAAAATATTCTTCCAGTCAGAATAAAAACATTAATTATTGAACACATTTAGCTTTTCTTATATCACATCATAAATTGCCAAAATCTGCCATCCATCCGACCGGTATCCCAAGCTCTAATGGAGCTGAAGCTCAAGCTCTAGAAGTGTGTGAATTCACAATACTGCATGTTGTGTTAATAATTTCGATTTTTTTACTCATCCAATCAAAATCCAGTAATAATTATTCATCGTCAGACTTGCTTAAGATTTTTCTCATTTTATTTAACCAAACTCCTGTCGCGTCACAGCACGAAGAGCAACTCATGTCATAATCTAACAGCATGAGCATATGTATCCAACAATAGCAAAATGCTGAAGTTGACGTCGGCTTTTCAATAACATGAAATTAAGTCTTCATATATCTGATGAGAATAATTATAAAAGATCCACTTTGACTTGGTAGTATGAGTTAATTCAGTATCATTTCATTTAAAGATGTTTTATCGAAAATTGTTTTTCAATCAGATAAAGTAAATTTTCCTTGTATTGACAGCTTCTCGTGGTATAATAAATATAGGTAGAAGTCTCGTCCTCATCCCATCATTTTTTTGTCCTCCTGTTTTATTTATTGATTGGTTGATTATTGTAATTTTTACTACGTACTAAAAATCAACTATGATTATCATGCGAGGGATTAATTGGAAGCAGGATTTTAAGATGCTGCTGGTCTAGTGATGAGATATACAAACACGCACCCATTTACCAGCGTGTAATAAACGCAATGATGGTTAATATCCAGTATATAAGTATGTATTTACTTTTTGATAGAATTAACTCGTGATAGAATATTAACATTTTGTCTGAAAACTCAGTCTAGTTAAATATCAAAAAGTACCTTAGATTCATATCGGATCTTCCAGGCTAAAAAAAATATCTGACTACACCTCGCGCTGAAATGAATTATGAAGTGTTTGTATAGTGGATTTCATGATCGCATCAAAAAAATAGTCCGGTACAACAATCTTCACTTTGAAAGTAATTTGTCAAACATTGCAATTCTCGCAGTTTTACCCATGTTTGTAGTTTGTAGGTAGCAATGCATCATGGAATAAAGTACTTATTTTTGTGCAATTTACCCACACAAATACTGTAACTCCTTCAAAAGACTACAAAGTCGAAAAAGTTGTATTGTCAGACAAAGAGTTAGATATGTCGGCAGAGCAGAGTATGAATAAAAAAATATTTAAGAGGTGCAAGCTGCGTTGTGATACTGAAAAGTGGTAAAATGTTGATGAAGCTGATGATGATGATGATAATGATGCGATGGGAGCATGTTTTATGGAGAATGACGTCAATCAGGCTAACTATTTTGTTGGCGATTTTATTCTCAGCATATAATGCTTTGCTGATGGTCGTAGTTGGTTTCTAAAGTTGTGTGGAAATTGTAAGTATGCTGATGGTATGTAAATTGTTGTGCGATGTGCGTAGTATCATTTTTATTACATACCTTCTTTTTTTGATTGCCCTGGAATAAAATATGTAGGTAGCAAACAAAATATACATACTTATTTAAGTAGAAAGCCTCGCTGTTTCAATATCACCCCACACACCGGATCAACAAAAAAATTAATGGGAGTAGGAAAAATGGGGTTTTGCAGAAGACAACCATGGAAGCAAGAACCGGTCAATGAATGGGTTCTAAATTCTTTAAATAAATTCGTTGTTATTATTCATATTCATAAATGTATTATTATGATGATGATGATATGTGGGACGAGGTAAATGCTGATTTTTTTCATTGATGACGATTTTATACTTGGCGACTTCAGTCTGAATATTGGAACTTGATTATTAGTAATTTGTGCTTGCCCTCGACAATATAAATGTAAATGATTATGTCAGTCACAATAATAGAAAG
>JAQGAI010002142.1:0-12916 GCA_034696905.1 Lepidocyrtus violaceus
GTTTATTCCAGAATCCCCCAACTCCAGTCTTTTTAACCACCGACATCATCCCCGGTACATACCGTAAAACGCAACCCAACAACTAAACTCTCGTCCCTTTGTCTTTGTCAATAGTCCACTCCACTCCAGCCCGATAACAACATACCTATCCTGGCATGGCATTGGCGCTGGCTCACCCCTGGGTGCGGTTGATCTTATCAACAGTACAATATTTTACGATGAAAATGACGACCATCATCATCACACATTCATATGCATATTACATCAATGCTATCTCTCTTTCTCCCCGTCTCACCCTCTCCTCATCTCAAGGAAGGAAAATCCCGACAAAACAATCTCTTCTCCTACAACAATAGCAGCAACATCAACACAAAGCAAGGGAAAAAACAAGCGGAGATATACATAAACACATTTAATATGCATTTCACTATTTCATCATCATCATCATACTTCTCAGCGTCTTGAGTCTTCTTTTCTTTTGAGGTTCCTCCTCCAGTTCCAGCAAAACAAAATAAGATAAGAATATTAAGCGTCCTCTCCTTCATAGTCGTTTATGCATTCAAATCCAATAGAAGCTCACATCTCTCATTTTCAGTGAATGGAACGCTTTGTGCATACAAAAGAAAAAAAGAAGATATATTTTCATTTTTTATTATTATCATTTTCATCCATTCTATAGATCCATCTATGTATTCAGAGGATGGCGTATGGCACGGCATCATAATTTTAATATACTTTTCCATTATGTTATGTTATATGAATAATAATAGACTTTTTTTTTAAAGAAACTCGAATATGAATACCGTAATATTTGTCTAAGGAAAAGAAAAAAAATAATTTTCTTCTATTCATTTTATTTGGCTACCACTTTACCTTAATCTTCCTCCCATTTATTGTGAGGATACAAGAATGGTACACTTGTTTCCAACAAATTCTGTTCGTCTCTCTAAAGTTTACGCATTATATAATAATCATAATCATTGTTAAAAATCTAAAAATGTAAATTGTGGTTGGTTTGGTCATCATCAAATGAAAAGGGAACACGTACACTTGCTTGTTCCTCCAAACAAAAACTCCTTTTGTGAGGATGACCAGGGCAGAAAGAACCGACTTGGACTTGACTTGACTTCATATTCATTTTGTACATTTTTTTTATCCTTGGACAAAACATCTTTTCTCGATCTTTCAAATTTCAATGTTTCCTTTATACTCCCTTCTTCTCTGGCTGGATATGATAATAATAACAATAAAAAATCTGCGCAATAGGTGGTCAAGCAAAAAGGACCATCATCGACCAGGACCAGGAGGACTCAACTGGGAAAGGAAAAGAGAAGACGTTTTTATCTTTGGGAAATATGCATACATGAACATAATAATAATAAAAATACTTTTCGATGAAGATAATAATTCTATATGCGAGGTTTGCTTTAATTTCCTTGCTGATGGTGATGGGAGGAAATAGGAGAAAATGCGTAAGAAATAACGCATTTTCTATTTTTACTACTACACTGGAAAAAATAAATATAGTCAAGTCCAGTCAGGAGGAATTAGACTGAGGGAAAGTTGTAAATTAGCCGCGAGTGGGCTGAAATATCCGATGTTGATGATGTCTCACGGAAACGAGGACGATATTTTTGGTAGACCAGCATAGCAGACCTGGTGGACTCTGGAGTGGACTTCCACATGCACATGTTTCTTCCACAAAAAAAGTCGTAACTTAACGCTAACTGAAGTCTCCATAGGATGCATAATAATAAAAATAGGAACATGTAGCACAGGTCGGAGGTAACAATGATGATGATGATAATGCGTGAGAAAAGGGAAAGACTCTATTTTTACGCATAAAAAAGAGGAACGTGTGATTATTATTATGATTATTGTTATTATTAAATTTCACTCAAGAAAAGCATCACAAAAACCGGAGAAAAATGTAAGTTGGATTGGAATACAGAATAGAACAGATTAGGGAGAATAAAGACCAAGAAAGAAGGACCTTTGGAAAGGGCACTGATTGTGGCCGACCTTATTAAAAGGTCAACAAGCCTACCATTCTGGAGAGTAAAAAAGGAGAAGGCACTTTAAGGAGACCCCACTGCGTCTATATGTTTAGGTGGAAAAATGGATGGAGGAGGTGGAGGAAACTTTTTCCCTCTCTCTAATATGATTATATATTTTTACTATTATTTTATTATTAGAGAAGACAGGGATCCTTCAAGTCTCATTTTTTAGGGAAGAAGAAAGGAAGGAGTTGTGGGTAAATAAATATGAATATCAAATTGAAAAAATGGAGAAAAAATGATCAAAAAGGAAAACATTTTTTAAGTCCACACGCTTACTTTTTTCTGGAGGATCCGCTCTGCGTGAGCCAAACTCTTTGCTTCAAACCAGGTAATACATAAATTGCGGAGGGTCTTCCAAAAATAATAGTGGACATTCTCCAGTTTTTTCCCCTGGTCAGACATCGGAAATATTTTTCATGATCATAAGCAGCACTATAAATAAATTGAAGTTAAGGCACAGCAAGAGACAAAAAAATATATATTTTTAGATGGGGGAATTTCATTTTTTGAATGTATTGGATTGGGGTGTGGGGATGCGGGTAAAAAATTGTAAAATAATTCTGGAATTTCTTTTCCATAGATATGATGATGATGATGATGATGGTGGTGGCTGTACGTAATAGGTTTATCATTTCTGGCTGGGCACTGGACAGAATTATTAGATTGGCGGGCTAAGTTATTGTTGACATAAGTACACATCCTCAACTCGTCATGAGGGCTCCCGAAGTGCTAATATGATTAGGAAAAAATGATAATAAAAAAGGGGAATGAAGAGGAATGCTGGAGCTGGGAGAGCTAGATTTTTTTTTTGAAAACTGATGACTGTAACTATTTTTATTCGTAAGGGGACTGCGGGAGCTCATCAAGATTATTAAAGAAGAGGAGGGCTGCTTTGGATTAGATTAGTAATGTAAGTATAGTTGGTTGTTGGGAAAGGGTTAAAATCAAGTGAGCAAAGTTTATGAAATGAATTGGGGGGAATTATTAAGTTGACTTAATTTACAGCTTGGAAGGCACTAGCACACTGCAGGGTACGGGACACTATACATGTTCGAAACTTATCATTACTTTTTATTAAATTTACTCCTGGAGGAGTCCCTCTCTCAAATAATAATCAAGAGGGTAAGGCTATGTTGCTTTTTAAAAATGGTATCCCCTGGGGAGAACAAGTGACCTCGGCAGGTCAGGGATGTTCTCTGGTCCACTTAAATATGATAATTTTTTAAAGGATTGGAAGCAGCAACTCTTCACTCTTGAGAGACTGGAGCCTTCATAAGGAAGGGTTTTAAAGGGATGATTTTCTGCACAGGGAAAAGTCCAGTTTGGGGCAGTCTGAGTCAAGAACATATTTGAATAGTCCATGTATTTTCTACAAAAATTCGGAAGGATACGTTCCAAGTTTTAACGAAGATGTTAATTGGATTTATTTATCTACCTATTTAAACCGGAAACACGCAAATTATTGCACTACGTTGTCATTGAAAGTTAATACGGTATATGACTGTTGCTAGAATGATTAACTTATCTGACTTCTAGTTGCATAAATTGTGTTAAAATTTTCTAATTTTTGGCTGTAAACTAATCTATCATCTTTATAACCACTCTTGGTTAATTCGATGATGATTGTATGAACACTTTTGGCATATTATGTGCTTCTACGAATTTCAAGTTTATACTAGTCACGTAAATTGATGGAAATCTGCTATAAAACATACAGCATTAAAAATATACCTAAACATATGAGAATTGAGAATGCATCCAATCAAGCAACTCGAGCCACTCACTGCGCTCAATTAGGCATCATCATTCTCATCATCATCATATCCTCAGAATAAAAGATTGGAATAAAAGGGTTGAATGAAATTGCGATGTCATTATTAGAATAATTATAGCCAACCAACCAAGAATTATAACATTGTAGTACATAATACAACTTAGCTCGCTCCTACTCATCTCTATTTGGATGGAAGTTGATATGATGCTCAAAATGACTAGATATGTTGCTGCCGATGTTACTGTGATGATTTCTTCGGATTCAAGATTACTATCATCAGTTCAGTTGATGTTACGAAGTGGAAATGATCATTAGCCCTAATTTCAGCGAAATAACCACACACTGAAAAAAACACATTATAATTTGGAAGGGCAGGATTATATTTTGATGATATTACAACTGAATAAAAAATATCGCGGTTCCGTCATATAAAATACAAAAGAAGCAAAAAAGCTCAGCTCAGGAGAGGGATGATGATGAGTCGGTAGCTGGCTCTTTTGAGAAGAAATAAACGATTCCATTGTTTACGCAGTATGGAGTAGGTGGAATCAAATGAAATGACATGCTGTTCATGAAATTCACGAAATGATACAATTATTTTACAAGAAGATGATTGGAGATTGTACATAAGTCTGAATACACGGGAAAGAGATTCATTGCGGTTCATTTCTTTCAACAGGAGAGAAGAAAAAACAAGGCCAACTGATAATGATGCCGACGACGGAGGAACTGATGATGATGATGATGACGGAATAAAACTGAATATTATTCTGATCAAATTACGAAATAAATCATGTCTCTTGTCTTGTCGCAATGTGAAGAAGAAGGAAATTGTAGCATAAGTTGTTTTTATTCTTTTTAAGACTGAAGCCGATTCGAATCCAAAATTATCGTGTAAGGGTTGATTCTACCCCCACACCCCCTTCCTACCCTCCCTCCCTTCTTCCCTTAAAGAAAGGAAATAAAATTGAAAATAAAAAACTTTTTTTTTGATTGGAAATGGATTGGATGGATTTGTTCTTGAATTGAACTACTTTTTATTTTACCTTCCTTCCTGGCAGGGTACCCTGACGCAAGTCCCCCCAACCATGCGGAGAGCACTACCCCAATTCATTATGCATTCCCCTTTCTTTTCTTCGGGAGTCAATTTAGGAAAGATGGACTGTTTCCTAGATTTGGACTGGATTCGCCTTTCCGAATGCAAACCAACTGTTCCCTGATTCACCTAAATTCAATCAAAAAGTAAAATTTTCTCATGACTCATGAGTCATGTCGTGCTGTTGCTCTGCTCTCCTTCCTTTTAAAGGAGTAGCAATGTATCTCAGGAGGGAAAATGTGCTACTGCTGAGATATTTTTATTTTTGTTACTCTTTTTTAAAAAGTCGGGATGATTGTTTTTTATGAATTTTCTTTCTCCATTTAGTTCACTCCCATTAGTGAAGGTAGAAAGGAAGGAGACTACATCCTGAGCTATTTTCTCCAGATTGGATTATTGATTCCAGGGGAGGATAAAAGAAAGGAATAAGGAGAGAATTTTTACTTTTTATTCATTTCATCAACAACGTTGTTATCAAATGGAATGGGATGGAAATCAGAACACTTCTGCATAGCATGTCGTCTCTCCGGCCAAGTCAGGAATAATATGATGTACATAACTGTGCCTGCTCCCTGTTAACCCGTCATCATCCTCATCTTACTCGTAAAAAAATGTTCCGGGTCTCTCTCTTTCACTAGCTTTTTCCCATTCTTCTTCCATTTTCTAAAGGTGATGGATTTAATGACATGATGTTGTGTTTATGTTCTGCCATTCCATTAGGAGCAGCCATTTCCACTCCACATATGTTAAAGTTAATGTTACAATTTTCAAAAGATTGATATTGATTATGATCGCATTAGGAATAGGTAGACATTATATATTTTCTCTGGCCAAGCCTTGGCCTTTTTTTGCCAGACCCACTCTATTTTTATCATTAGGAAGACCACAGGAAGCAGAAGCAAACTGTTTGGGAGAAAAGATGGTACTGCAGATGGGATTGAAGTCATTGTGGGGTGATGTGATGGAGGAGAGTGAAATGGAATGATGAAATGATATGATGTAGAGCAAAAATAGTGTAAAAATGTTTTCGAACCCTTCAATAAAAAGCATGTTCCCCGGTGGTAGCTAGATTTTCTACCAAATCTAATGTGTCTGATTGCTAAAGTGCAATTGAGCAATAATTCAATAAATGTGTTCCGGATTACAGGACTCAATTTTCGTTTTTCCAGTCGGCGAATGAGACCGAAACATACACCGAAGCAAAGTCTTCCTTGAAGTTCAAAAATAAACAAACAAAAAATAGGAATCAACTAGTACTACGTTCATACTTTTGCAATCGCGACGTGATGTAAATTATAAAGTGTTCTGATTTATACTTTCATATTTTATAGGTTAGTTCAACTGCATCAGTGTTCAGGTATTAGTAAAGACAAAAAAGTCGAAGACCTGACAATCATCGTGACCAACTAGTATTGTAAACTTACCAAAAGACATTAGCTAACTAGCTTTTATTTTGTACTTTTTATTCATGTACTTTTTCATTCCCTTGGAAGACGCATTCTAAAAGACTAATGAAATGATAATGAAATGTGGCAAATTGGCTAAAGCTCCCACGATTCCTTCTCCTCTCCTAATCATCATCATCACCATCAATCCCCACACCTTTCAAATCCAATCATGCATTAATAAAATACTTAATAACCTGACAACACAGCCACCACAAACCACTCAAATCAACTCAAGTTGTTTCATGATTTCCTCCTCCACCACTACCACCACCAACATAACACCATTCACCTCACTTCATATTCATACTACATACTACTACTTGCCATCTCCGTTTTCATTCAACCACCGTTGGTAAATCAGCGTCATCCCCAGTCCCAATAAAAACTCGTAAAATCTTTTTAAATGAAAAAAAGGAACCCAACACCAAACCAACTGCTGCCTCCCATCCATGTGAGAGCAGTCATTTCATACTTCATAAATTCAGGTATTTTCTTTACTGCAATAAAATCCCCACGAAAAGAATATTTCTTCTTCTTCATTCCTTCTCCTTCCACCTGTACAAAAAAACAAATCATTCCCTGCACGGATTTTTTTTATTAAGATTTTGAGAATGTGTGAAGAATTCAATTCCTCCTTTTTGCATCCTCTCTACTACAAATTTCCATATAGTTCTTCGTGATGGGGTGCCAGCAAAACCCCTTTTTTATTATTAATATTATTGCAATTGCAACCGTGTTTTCATTTAAATGCAGAACATATTTTCTTTCTCCCTCATCTCTCGAACCAGAGAAGAGAGGATATTGCCATACGAGAGACATGAGACCTGGCACTTACCTTCGTCCCTAACAAAAACAACTTTTATTATCACACCATCATCATCAAGGAAAAAACTCCAAAAAACTCAAAATTCACAGCGGTAGTCATCACCAATTTCTTGCATTCATATTATATTACGAGCATGAAATGGCAGTGCTGAATAAAAAATTTCAAGATTTTTATCTCTTCTTCTTCCTCCAAAGATTATCAAAAATGATAAAAAGCGAGTTGCACTACAGCAGTCACAATTGTAAACTTGTGTTGATTCTGCATTGTTGATCTGTCAGGTAAAACTCCTCTCAGCCTGACAAATAAATTACGAAACTTACGTATAAAATTGTTCTCTCTCTTAGTTAGTCCCTGGCTCATCCACAATTCCACACAGCTCTCCATAATAATCAGCTAATTTGCCATACAACAATCAAGTTCAATATTGGAGGAACAGAAAAAAAGATTATTACGTCTCGTCATAATTCAATTATTATCTCGAGTATTAGCTTTGGATGAATAAAATTTGTTTATCCTCATTGTTATCAACATTGAACTCCAAACCAGTCTCTCAAAGAAATTAGCATACAAAGGGCTGAATAAGGTGTGAATCATTCAGGTACTCTCCTCTCCTCCTCTGAACTTAACCCAAAGCAAATGATATGGACTGGATGACTGACTGAATGGCAAATGCTCTTTGATAAGACGAGGCAAAGGTGAATATTCCTCTCAAAGCAAAAAAAATCTGGGTGGGGAAATCCTTTTGCTTAGTAGTGAAGTGACTAGTCAGCAGTCAGCATCAACATTACTATGTAGCCAGTGGTCAGCCAAAGCCTACACCTATTCTTTTCCATTTGTTGCCGAAAATGTTAGAGAGGAAAGAGCAGGATAGGAAGATGGAGAAGGAAGGTGTGACATTGTTGATATTTCTTATCAACTTGATTGTAAATTATGAAATTGAACATGACAGCTCTGCTCTTTGCAGAGAGGCTTGCTCGTAAATTACAAAATAACTATATTAAATCCTCAATTTTTTTACAGCCTTTTTTCATCATAATAATGTTCAACAAAAGAATGGGAAGGCTATCAAAAGTATATCAAAACCTGTCAAGCGAGAAAAATTCTACTGAAAACATGACAGAGTTATTGACCAAACAAATGCAGAAAAGTAAACAGATCAGCTAATGTTAAGCCAGGTAAATACATTCTCGAAGTTCGGTTGTTCTCTTGAAAACGCCAATCTATACAACGGTGGTTGGACTAAACTGATTATCTGAGTGAACCACCTTCCTCCACCTCACCTTTATTCTCATTCTCTCAGCAAGCTTAAGCTAATACAAGGTGGTGCAATAAACATAATCCAAATCTTTAATGATAATGTACATCGCTCTTTCTCTCCTTTATTAATCCAATTTAAAAAAAGGGAAATGAAATGAACATGGAAGAAGAAAAATGGAAACAACTGGATTACATTCTTGTCATAGCCATTGCATCATCATCATCATCATTATCATCATCTTTTCCACCTTTTGATTACTTAACAGCTTTTCCCCTCTCATGGTTGGCCAGCAGAAGAAAGAAGATCATGATCATCATCAGACGCAGGCCATTTTGGTCAGCATTTTTTATACGTTTTTTTTTATGCTGGCTGTTGTTGCTTTGTAAAACTTTGTAAGCCTTAGCTTGGTTAGCTGCTGTTGATGATGATGATGATGATTGTTGAGTCCTGCCTCCTGGTGCTATCAAAATAATTGCTGTATCTTTTCATTCCATCTCAGATCATTCCGTTTGGGCTTTTACCCTTCCTTTTTTATCCTGAGAATCATCAACACAAGAGCTGAGAGCACTACCTTACATATAAGAACATAGCTTATTTACCATCACCTTCTTCTTTTCTTCTTTTCTTCGTCTTCTGAATTTTTTACTCTTTTCTTCACTTCAATCACCACCTTGTCTTTCCACTACCTTCCTTTTCCCAAGTCATCCGTCGTCATCAACATCAACATGATCATGACGATCATCATCATTGGACGGTTACGGTTTACGCAGGATATACCTATTCTCTCCACAGAAAAAAATAAAACTGAGAGAAAAATATTTAATGTAATGTAATAAAATGAAATCATGTTATATTTTTTATATCTAGCTCAGAACAGAAACTGAACAGAAGAGTGAACATTTTTCGAACAGAGTGCTATATCCTGTACAAAATAAGTACATTGTAAAGAGAAAAGAATGAGAGCTTTTCTTCTAGTAGTTTTTTTATTATTCTCATGATAGCAGCGGGGCCACTCTTTACCACTTTTTCAGTGAGGAGGAAAAAGAAAAAGGTGTTGCATGTTACATTAGCACTACATAGAAAAATATAAGGCAGATGATGATGCTCTGATGTAGTCACCATTTTTCTAAAAAAGAATTCAGAGCAAGAATATAAAAATACTGAGAGAGAGCAAGGAGATAAATAAATAAAATAAGTTATGTTATGTTGGACTAGAAGTTGGTTGATAGGCACACACTGGTTCTCTTTTTAGACCCTCCTGTTCCGAACGAAAAACCAAAACCAACACTTCCACATTTCATTTTATATATATTTTTTTTAACAAACAACAGATGTGTCTGTGTATCCTACCGGGAGAGAGGTTTGGTAATAGAGTGAGAAAAAAATTAAATTCCGGGCTGAACAATACAATGTAATGTACAGGGAATTTTTTAATGGGAGGGGAAAGGAAGGAGTGAGGAATGAAATAAACCAGAGCAAATGGAAATAATGAGAAAATTACGTGCTACACGCTCATTAAAAAATGGTTTGAAGAAGAAGAAGAAGTAGATTTTTTAATGGTTGGGAATGATGGTGGTGTCTTTGAATAAGTAAAGTAGATTTCTTGGAGAGTGACAGAAAGAGTTCTTTTGCATATTTATGGCTGGAGTGGAACCGCTATCACCAACATCAGTCATGTTACTAGTCCCAGCCAACTGCTACGATCATGACATGAGCATTTTTTATTGTTTTAAATTCTAAAAAAAATAGAGAATGATGGAAACAGTTTTAGGTTTTATTGTGTCTGGAGCAATATGGTTGCATTTATCATCCCCCTTTCCCTTACCTATTTGCATTTTTTGCCACCGTAGCAATGTGGTGCTGGAACAGAGACAGCTGGCATGGCGCTGGCACTGCCAGCCGGGAAGGGGGAAGTGAAATAGTGACGATGACGAGAAGGATAAACTCTCCAGGTAAAAAATTGAAGTTGGGGAGCAGGGGAAAATGAAAGGTGTTGCAATGAGAGCTGAACACTTCTTTCCAAACATATGTCTGGAGTCCAGAATATTTTTTGATATAAAAATGAAGTAAAAAATGAATTATGATGTAACGCCATATCTGAGAATGGAAATGGATTCGAACACGCAAAAGCAAATGCTGAGAGCAGCTAAAGTAATGGCTGCTGTTAATATTCTCATGTCTGAGGAAGAAGAAACGTGTTTGTTAAATCAATGGAAGACCAGACCAGCCAAGAACCATTAGATAAAAAGGGAAAAAAGCTTTTTATTTTATAATAGAAGCCGGCTATAATAGACCAAATTGTATTGACCAAAGTCTAAAATATCCGTATTTTTAGTAGAAAATAATAAAGCAATACATACAACTTTTTTTTATAGAAAAGATGACTAATGGATGGGAAGGAAGTAACAATGGAGGATATGTTATTTTTTTTGAGAATTTGAGCAGGTGTGAAAAAAAGGATACAATGTCTTGATGATGGAAAGGGGAGGAAGAAGTTTGTAATCATGATGGATGTAGACAACTCTTCAATAATGAACTCTCGCTTGAAAGGATTAGATTTTTTAGAAGGGGGTTGGGGAAAGGGGTGTAATAATAAGTAATAAGCTAATGCAGTCAATTGTGACGCTGTCGGATTTTGTATGTACATGAAGGAGAGTGAAGGAGGATTAAGATGGAGGAATAATGGAGGGCTACAAATAAAACTGTTAGGGCTAGCGTTGATAATGAAGACGGTGAATGGTGATGATGATGATGATATGATTATGATGAAAAACTTTTACTCATCATGATTCATGATGATGATCACGAACAATTGAACATTTTTATTACTAAGAAGATTTTAAAGCTGTGAATTAGACATGATGGGGATGATTATGATGATGATCGAATTCATCTTGGTGATTAGATGATGATGATGACGATGATTGCACCGTCATATTATCAAAGGCGTCTGTTGAATCGTTGAATAGAATTATGCTTTATGACGAAGAAAGGAAATGGGCTGGTGTAGATGATGAAGATGATGATGCGTGGATAAGTCCATGGTGAGGATGATGGCTGTCGGTCTCTCTCTAGTATTTTGTGTTTAGTTCGTAATGATGATGATGGCGATAATGAAGATGACTAAATTAATATTTTAGATTCATTTTTTGAAAGTGATACAAGTATAAATAGGATTTTTAAAACGTCGTAAGCAGTAAAGCAAGTTATCAAACTAATTATTTTCAGTAAAAAAATGTTGTAAACTGAATTCGTTGTTTATACATTTGAATTATGTCAATTGTCAATACGTAGTAAAGTAAGTACATTATATGGTCATACGCCTAAATAATAATTAAATCGGACGATTTGGCTTCAAGTTCAATAGATTTAAAATGAACAGCGTGTTGAGTTAAATAGCCTAAAGTTAGAAGAATTATATTTAATAAACAAACGTTAAATATTAAAGTGTGTATTTACGTAAGGCTGTGTGCTTTTCAACCCTATCCCTTCCAACCAATTTCCTTCCATATCATACCTAAATAGCTCAACAGACCTTAGAAAAGAATCCCGAAGTGAGGGACTATCCAGTCCAGACCAGTACACCCACCCTCTCAATCTCAACGCATTGTCAGACCCCGACCAAACCACATTCTTACAAAGAATGTAAAATGTCTAAAAAAAAGATGATGGATGAATACTTGACACGCTATCTAGCCTTCCAGAGTCTATCGAAAAGGGGTAAAATAAAACACAGTATCTAGTACGTACATGGAAAAGCATAATATCATGAATGAGTTTTGTATTTGGTGTTAGAAAAAGGGCTAAAAAGTAAGGTTTTTTTTACTGCTGCTGATTATTAATATCCATTTTTGTAAGGGTTTTTATTACTCTGGCCGTTGTGTAACAATAAATAATGAAATAATTTTCTTGATACTATAAAAAAATAGAAAAAATAATCCAATAATAAAAAATTTTATTTCAGAGTTGAGGTGGAATTTTTTTTATGCCTATGAGAACTAAAAAATGATAAAATTAGAAAGGAACCAGTTTATTCTTTTTCTTGTCGAGGTCGGTACGGTCGTCGGTGCTAAAGCAAGCAAGTGGAAATGTGTGGATGGAGGGTTCCCTTGAGATAATAAATAATAAAAACATGAACCCCCGTTTTATTGTGTGGATGACTATAAAACAAAGTTGTTTGATTGATGTGTTTATTTTATAGATGGAAAAGAAATGTGTTCATGTTCGTTTTTTTAATTGTTGAAGCTAAAGATGATGATGATGATGATGGAGATCGAAATCCATCCCATGTTCCAAAAGTAATACCATAACGGAGTTCGTTGGCTTAATTCTTTAATAATAAAAATAATCCACTTGTTTGCGAGTTTTATTCTTTTCTAGAGAAATAATTAGCCATTTTTTATTGCACCAGTACCTAAAAATCTGAAGAAAAAAGTTGTTGATTAATTTCACTG
>JAQGAI010002143.1:0-12913 GCA_034696905.1 Lepidocyrtus violaceus
CAGGCGACGGATGCCCGGAAGGCGTTCCCCTGCTTTGATGAGCCCGCGCTGAAGGCCAAGTTTGAAGTTAGTCTCGCCCGCAGATCCAACCTCACCTCTATTTCCAACATGAACAGGAAGAGTAGCGAACCGGTGTAAGTTTTTCAAAATAAAATCTGACCAAATCAATCATTGATAACAAGGTTATTTCTGAGATAAGCAGTTGTGTGGGTGGCTGTCTGTATTTTTTCTAAAAGTGTTCCAACTATTTTCCACTAGGTCAGGGATGGATGGTTGGGTATGGGATCTGTATGAGAAATCGGTAAGGAGCAATTTCAGTTTAATTTTTTTTCATAATTATTTTTAAACAAAAATTGTTTTAATTTTTGTGTAATGTTCTTCCAGGTCCCGATGTCAACTTACCTGGTAGCCTTCGTCGTATCCGACTTCGAGTACCGGATGTCGGACAGGGCGCTGAGCAAACCGGAATTCCGAGTCTGGGCCAGGAAGAGTGCCATTGAGCAAGCGGAATATGCGAAGGACATCGGACCAAGGATGCTCACCTATTTCGAGACATACTTTGGAATAGACTTCCCCCTCCCCAAGCAGGACATGATTGCCATTCCGGATTTTGGAGCAGGTACAGCATCAGTTCATTATACAAAATTACGTTGTTTTACTGTAATCAACAATTTTGGGGTAATCTGAGATTTCGCCGTTTATTTAGGTGCGATGGAGAACTGGGGCTTGATAACCTTCAGAGAGTCTGCCATGTTATATGATAAGAATGCTTCTTCCGACCAGAGCAAACTTCGGGTGGCTACGGTGGTAAGTCTCCAAAACAGTTTCTTTCGTTTAAATAACAAAGCAATAATTATTGGAAAATTGTTTTTATAATTAGTATTTTTTAAATTCTGTTTCCAGATTAGTCACGAACTGGCTCATCAGTGGTTCGGGAACTTGGTGACTCCAAAGGTACAAATTTTTCAAGTTCATTTTTGTTATCCGCATGTCTTTATCAACTAATATCTATTAATTATGTGAATTTTTATTGCATTTTCACAGTGGTGGAACGATTTGTGGCTCAACGAGGGTAAGCAATCATTTAACTTAATCCCGTTCTGTTACCTAATGAAATCATTTAATTTATTTTTAATCCTTTTTAATAATTTCAGGATTTGCATCATACGTCGAGTACATCGGTGTTGACCACGTAAGTGTAGTTACTAAAATTAGAATGAGATAATTGCTTATGGCAGGTAATATTCATATATGACTGGAATATTTTATTTGCAATTTTATCTATATATTTTTTTTAGGTTTCGCCAGACTGGAAGATTCTGGAGCAATTCGTGGCCGACGAAGTGCACAACGTCTTCAAGCTAGACGCTCTGGACTCCTCCCACCCCATCTCAGTACCTGTCAATCATCCGGACGAAATCAGTGAAATCTTTGATCGGATCTCGTATGCCAAGGGTGCCTCCATAATCCGGATGATGAACCATTTCCTCACGGAATCCTCCTTCCAGAAAGGGCTTCACAATTATTTGGAAAAATGGTAATTAATTAGTAAAATCCTTTCTTCTAACTTCTAACTGATCAGTAGATTTAGTTGATTTATAATTTTTATTTGATTTTTATTTTTACAGGAAGTACCAAGCAGCAATCCAAAACGACTTATGGGACTCCCTCACAGCCCAAGCGCACGGGGATGGCACTTTGGATCAGTCCATGACCGTTGCCGATGTTATGGACACATGGACACTTCAAAAGGGCTTCCCTGTCATCAACGTAGAAAGAAACTATGCGGATCGGTCAGCCAAATTCTCCCAAGCAAAGTTTCAGCTTCTCGCGAACGCCACCAAGGCAAAGGAATATGAGTCATACAAATGGTGGGTCCCCATTTCCTACGCCTCCAAGAGTGAAAACACGGATTTTGTGAGTACCAAGCCGAACCTGTGGCTGAGCAAGAAGGAGGCTTCCGTCAGCAAACCAATCAATGCGGACGAGTCCAGTTGGCTGATTGTCAATGTGCAGCAAACAGGTAATGAACAATGCCAAGAAGGATTGCGAATAATTGATTCAATTTTTTTGTAATTTAAAAAGTTAACCTTTGACCTATTTGGTTTCAGGCTACTACCGTGTCAACTACGACAGGCAGAACTGGCAACTAATCATCAACCAGCTTCTGACCACCCCGAATGCAATCCACACAGTGAACCGAGCCCAACTGCTGGACGACGCCTTCAATCTTGCCCGTGCGGGTCTCCTCGACTACCAGCTAGCTTTCAACCTGACCGTCTACCTGAAGGAGGATAATGAGTACCTACCTTGGGAATCCTTCCTCAATGCTTTCCAGTACATTGGGAACATGTTGTCCAAGTCCCCTGTCCAAGGAACATTTAAGGTGAGAAGGAAGTCAATGATTTTTTAATTAATTTTGTACTAATTCAAGTAAGTTGATTTTTAATGCAAGTGTCATTAATTATTTATAGACATTTGTTCGAGATTTGGTGGATCCGCAATACCAACGAATTGGATTCTCCGAAAATGAAGCTGATCCTCTCCTCAAGAAGTTCCATCGGGCCAACATCATCCGCTGGGCTTGTAACGTGGATCACGAGGACTGCCTAGTCAAAGCAAGTCAACTGTTTACCACGTGGATGAACAAACAAGAGCCGGACATTGATAACCCGTAAGCAATTAGATAATCATAAATTACATGCAATTCAATCCACTACTAATCCATTAATCATACGATTGAACTTCACTTCAACTTGTGTCTGGTTTATGATGATTTAGAGTTCCAACTAACTTCCGACGAACAGTCTACTGTTCCGCAGTCAAGCGCGGTGGCCAGAAGGAATGGGACTTTTTGTGGCAGCGATATCTGAAAAGTAATGTCGCCTCGGATAAGACAACCATGCTGGTTGCATTGGGATGTTCGAAGGACCCATGGATTTTGAATAGGTAAATAAGCTCAAGTCACATAAACCTGAAACTCTTCTGCTGCTTGCGACAAGCTAGACAAAAAATATTACTGAACTGGTTTCCATTTTTAGATATCTCACTTGGGCTATCACCGAAGGAAGCGGGATTAGAAAGCAAGACGGACCAATTGTCCTTCGATCCGTTGCCGCCCAAGAGATCGGAAACTACGTCGCTTTCAACTTCATCCGGGAAAAGTGGTTGGATATGCGAAAATAGTGAGGAAAAATAATATTACTAACCATTCTACAGTTATAATCTAACTATGTTTGCAAAGATCGTTTTGTAACCGGTTTTCTGTCCACAGTTTTGGATCAGGTTTCTTCGGGATTTCCGGCGTGATCACGACAGTCGCCACCAGACTCACTTCGTCTTTCGAGTTGCAAGAGGTGTGTCATTATTATTATAAATATTTTTAAAGATGATTCCGTCATGAAGTTTAGTTTAAGTCAATTCATGTTCCTAACTTCCCATTTTTTTTTGAATTATAATTTAGTTGGAAACATTCCGGAAGACCAACGAAGAGCATCTCGGCTCCGCCAAACGTGTCGCGGATCAAGCCTGCGAGTCAGTCGAGGCCAACGTGAGATGGATGGATGATAACTACCAGACGATAAGCTCTTGGCTGGAGACTCAAGGATCAGCAATGGGAAGTGGGGCTGGCAGTGGCAGTTCTGCTCCCACCACCGGGACTAGCAGCTTCACCTCGTCAACATCCACACCAGCGTCATAAGAACATTAAAACTAATTACTCGTAATTTAATTTAGCTTAGGTAGCTTCATATTACGCGTATTTTAAAATTCTTAAAATTTTAAATTAAATTAAATCCACTATTTTCCTACGGAAATTGTTTTAAATCTTAAGACTTGAAATCTCTTCCCCCAACCTTTTTTTTGTCTCTCTCTGCAAGTTTTTAATTTAGTATTAAAAATATAATTATTCACGACAGACATCTTTAAGTAACTATTATGCTTCGAATTTGCTATTGTGGAAGTCACACTTTCGGTACTTACTTTACTTTCGGTATGTTTGATGGAAACGAAAGATGAAACTTACAAATTTTATATTCTTGGAACATACATGGCTTTCCTCCGGATTATTTTTTAACGCGGTGATATGTCAAGATGCGGGTTTTAAACAGTGTAATGTAGTGTAAGAGAAAGCTGGAGAATAAATCTCAAAATCTTGTTGATAAACTTCCTTTTTTTTAAATAAAAAAACAAGTAGGTAATATTATATCAAAGGATTTGCATGCGTTTAGCTAATCATATATAGCTCACTAATAACTTGATAAACATAAAAAACGAATTAAAATTATTACAGTATTTTATTTTATTTAAACTCGATATTTTTTTTCTTTACTGAAGGTGCTTTAAAAATTATTACATCGCGCTGTAAAAAAAAATTCAAATGTAGCGATTGTGAAAACGTGAAGAAAATAAAAAAAAGTGTTTTAAAAAATTGAAACTTTTCTTCATTTGTAAAAGCTGATTTTTTCTCCTTAAAAAATTACAACAAAAAACCCATCCGATCTGGAAGATACATGCGTGGGATGCGTGTATGAAAGGTTATAAGAAGAACTGGATGATGGAGAAAGTGACTTGCAATTGCAAGCAACACTGATGTGATAAGTACATCAAGGCAAAAGGTACGGATCCGATCTCATACCCGTCAGTAGATCTCCTCCTCCTCCTCCATCCAGCCCCTAGCAAAATACACTAACCCTGGCTAGACAGCATAAAGTTTTTCATTCAACCTTTTCCATACCTCCGTCCATCGCTTTCCTCTATTCTTCTCCTTTTTCTTTCCCCCTTTCCACGTTTTGTCAGAGGAGGAGAGAGCCAGCCAAATACTTACTTTATGTAGGGAGCTTACTTACTCTGGAAAATGTTTTCGTTCAAGGGAAAACAACAACGGGAGCTTTTCCTTTGTCCTTACGTATAAAATACATGCTCCCAACTTTCCCCCCTCTCTGTTCAGGATTCTCCGGGATTCTGCATCTTACTGCACCACAACACAACCCAACTCTCTTCCCTCTCTCTCTCTCTCTGTACATGTGTCATCTTATGCCGCATATACCAGCCAGCCCGAACCAACTAAACACGGTGGCTACGAAAAAAAAATCCATTTCCCTTCCCATGGAAAGCTTCCCGGTGATACTATGGGAGGGAAGTGTGGAGTGGATAGAGCTCCCAAACTTTCTCCGTTAGAGCTTTGCTTTATTTTTTTTTGGATGGGTTGATGATGTTGTGATGTGATGCTATACCTACTACACACTATTTATACATAAGCCTATTCTATGCAGTAAACTTTTTTTTTTTCAGTAAAAAAAGCTCTGTCCTTCCTTTTCGGTCTATACCACTCTGTCAGCCCTCCACAATGATTCCAAAAATTCCATCCGGATCCAGAAACAGAACCGTAGACCATAGCATCAGCATCCATCCATGCTCTTGCCTTGCCTCCATTTTTCCTCCACTCCACTCCATCCCATTCTGGATTGAGATATAGGGGAAGTCAAACAGCCAACATTTAAACCATTACGGAGTCAACTTTCTCTCCTGGTGCATCCTTCTTCTTCTTCTCTCTGTCGCTGTGTCTGAGCTGCTGCTGGGCTCAAGAAGCATCATTCTCTCACGTCTGCTTTTCTAACTAAGCCTCCTCGTCGGAACTAACAACTGGCAACAACAGCCTCCGTCCTTTCTCCACCAACCACATCAACACTACATAAATCATCAATCAACAATACACGAGCAGCAAACCACCAACTTGAATTATTAGTGCAAAAACAAAGCATAAATCCTCCGCGTTTTCATTTGGACCTTCCGCAAATATTACATCATTTTTCGTCAATATTTCATAATACGTAATCCATCATCAAGATTTAAAAAAAAAATAAACAGAAACAAGAAAAGAATTTATGTGAAAGTGCTAGCGAATATACCCTCCAGTGTCTTTTGTAGTTAGCGGACTCAGCTTTCATGCAAATTTCTTTTAACCAAATCTACTAAATAAAATTGACCGGTGAAAGTAGTGAAATTGGTCAGAACTGTGTCATTTTTTAAATTCGAATTGCCGATTGGAAATTGGATTGTTCGCAAGCCAGCTTGTAAGTCAACTCATTTTACGCCAATTTTTTATGCATATTGCCATCTTCCTTATTTGTTTAGGTCTCAAATAACTAGACACGAGCTCTCAAGGTCTAGAAGGAAGCTCTCCCGATAAAAAGCGCATCTTTGTATGTACTCATGCTTCACTTTTTTCTAGGTTCGTTTTGTTCCTGAGTCCCAAATCCCGATAACATCCTTTCCCTCCATTTGATGAGTTCTGCTCCAATTTAGCCGTAATTAATTCCCTCCTACTATTACATATTATTCCAATTAATTTCATCCTCTTACTTAAGCCTCCTCCCACACAGAGAAAGCAGTCTGTACAGAAAAAAAAATTCCGGTAGCTTCCCATTCTCCTTCCCGAGGGAAATGAATTAGAAAGCAAATAGTACATACATCATTCTTACACCATCCAATTCTTCCATTCCTGAAAGCAAAGTAATGGGATTACTCTCGCCACGCCAAACTACAGACAAAATTATCCGTATTTATTTTAGCAAAAGTGCGGAGATCATTAATTGGTAGACATAAGCTAGTAAAACTTGCTAAAAGCTTCCTAAAATAATGCTTCTTTTTTTTGCAGATCACATGGTCTCCACCAACTAAATTTGGAAGAAACATTTTATGCAATCCCTTCTTTTCGGGAAATAAGTATTGACAGTTTTCTCAAAGTTCCTCAACAAGAAACTGTTTTTCTTTTTGGTGAAAGTGAAACTGGCCGGTATACTGCTCCTGACAGCTCTCCTTCCTTCCTGACTTTCTCCATGCAAATCTCTCACGGAAGAGAAGTCTAGTCTAATCCGGTTAATGTTTAAATCAAACAGTGTGCTCCCTCACTTCTTGTATCTCAGTTTTGCCTATTGAGCTTCCTTAAGCTTCTCCACCATTTATAAAAAGGAAACTTTTTTTCTGAGAAAAAACTTTCTCTGATCATCATCATCACCCCAATCCGATTTTGACTGCCACGACCACCACCACCACCGTCATAACCCTATCAGTGGACATTTTTTTCCTCACGCCTGGATAGGAAACGTCAACAGTATCGGATCGGATCGTGAAAAAGTAAATAAAGCAGTTTACCAAAGTTCGTCAGCCAGCTTAACCGAAAGTAAAAGTAAAATCGTGTCGGATTAAAAGTTTATTTTTCTTCCGTGAAGAAAGTCGTCCTAATCTTTAAGCCAGAGAGTGAGTGAGAGGACCTCGTTGAGTGTTGTTACCAAAGGAAAGGAAGATAAATTGCAACTTTTTTTTATGATATACTTCCCTTCATCCAACTCAACTTAACTGACTAAAAAAGAAGAGGAGAAAGCTCTTCTACCGTGCTGATCTGATCCATCTCAAGTGTCGGACGGAGAAATCCATCTTAATAAAAGTTTAATAATAAATCCCTCCTCCTTCTGGTCCTTGATTAATTTGGTTCCTTGGAGGAGTGTTCCAAGAAGAGTCACATAACCTCCTCATCGGTATCCTTCCCTCTCTGTCCCTACCAGAGAGATAGTATATTTCTTTTATTACTTCGCTCCAAATTTTTTGTGTAATAAAACGTGATAGGTATGACGCTCACCTCCTTCCCGGGTGCCTTCTTTCTGGTCTCCGCTGCCATCACCGTCCCAGTCCTCCTCATATTTGCGTAAGCCAACAAAACTTCATTTATTTGTTTGTTTTTATTATTTCGGAGAGAAAATAGTATGTAGGTGGCCATTATAGACTTTTCCCGTCCATTTTGAGTAAAAGGAGCTGCTGCTTTCACTGTCACATCCCATCGTATCCGATATGAATCGCTCACGTAAAATTTTCACGTGATCATGATCATCATCATCATTCCTATTTCCCCCAAAGTTAAATAGGTTAGAGATAGTTATGCTGATGGGGTATGACATGAATGACACTGTGGCTGTATGCATGCATGCATGGGAGAGGGAGGGAAGTAGATTGGACATGGCATGGCGTGACGTGATGGAGGAAAACTATCTACTCCTTTTCGGCCTGCTGTGTGCTGTGCTGGGAAAATATTCTGTCGTAAAATTTTATATCATCATCACGTCGGCCTCCATGTCATGTCCCCATGTACTTTATTTAACAGCTAACAACGCTGTCCCCCAAATTTCTGACGTAGGGAACAATCCGATATAAAAACTGACAGACTTGGTTGGACTCATTTTCCATAGTCATTATTAGAATAGAAAGGCGTTCCCTCCCAAAAGTCTGTCCTGGGTCATTTCCCATCCCCAATATCCCCATCCCAAACTTATTTGAATTGAACCGACAGAATTAAAGGAAGAGGATTTAGTTTCCAGTACATTTGCTCACTTGAAACTTTGCAATAGCCAAAAATGACTTGATTTTTTTTTAAATGTGCGCTGGAGGTGGATTCGATTTTAGCTCCAAGAAAGTTGAGAGAAAGCCTAGCAGGAAGGGAACCCAAAGAAAAGAAGGTTAAACTGGTATGAAAGGAACTTAAAAAAAATGATCCTTCCTGTTTTCATGAAATATGCATAGGCATAGGCAAACCTTGTCATATCATGTTACTGACATAGCACACCCGTGCATAACCGCCTTGAACTATATGTCACTCCAAGAGTGAAAATAGCACTTACGTAGAAGAGAAAGTTAGCCAAAAGAAATAGGTTAGGTTAGATCCGACCCCCGACCAGGTATTCGGATTTTTATTAGTTTTGGCTTCCCTTCCCTCCAACCAAAACTGCCGAGGACAAACTCGTTTTGCTTTCACCATGACTAGATCAAAACAGATTTTCATCCGGTTCACCTTTTTTTTGCACAGCATTATTACTATATTACCTGAATGTGACCGAATTCTCTTCTATATTCTCCTTCTCTTTCAGCTGGTTCTACTGGCAAGTGAGGAAGGAGCAGACAGAAGACCTCAAGCAAAGTTTGGCAGATGAAGGGGAGACGGGAGGTGGAGGTGATATATTGAATTTGGATGATGGGGGAGACTCCACAGACTCGGAAGCGTCTGGCAGCCCCACACCAGAGCATAAAAAGGAGCGATACTAGAAATATATGTAACAAGAGAGGCAAGTCAACAAAACACCCTCAACTCAACACAACAAAATCCAGCATCACCATCACCAACGCCAAAAAAAACCTTGGGAAAAATATAGTGCACAACAACTTTCACCAAAAAAAAATAAACGAGAAGGAGACAAGGAATAGTTTCATGAAGGGAAGCCTTTCTCTTAACCAACCATAGACACACAAACGAGAGGAAGGGAGCTCCTCCACACAATCGCATTCATAATCAAGAGGGGAAAAAGATGACAAGGGAGAAATTGGATTCAATATGAAAATATATTATTTCCAGCTGTGGTACGATCACAAAAAAAACGGGCCAGATCCAATCTCTGGTTTGTATGCCATCTCATGGCTTGCAATACACTTTTTTTGTAAAGAACCCGTAAAGACACCATCAGCCTTGTATTAAAATTTTGTGAGGAAGGGAAAGTCTAAAAAAGGAAAGGAAGACAAGCAGGCTATAACAAACAAAAAACTTTCCATTTCGTTTCCTGAATTAATATCCATATTTTTTGTTTGAGGTGCTGGCATCCATTTAGTACGTGCTTTTGATGAGAAACTGAAAGAGAAAGTTATGGGAGGATGATGCGCAAAATTAAAATGAGATTCGGAGGATCCGGCGTCTTCTTCGAAAAAAAAAAGAAGAGAAATTGATTAAAAATCTCCGGACGCAAATGAAGTAAAATGAAATGAAAAAAAATGAGAATATATTTTAACAACACAACAGCAATCAAACATGCAAGCTACAAATTATTTAACTTTTCTCACAAAATCCGTCAATTTTTCTTTCCGTGTGAAATGAATGCAATTGAATGAGCCAGGTACTAAAACAACGTTGAGCACAGTAAAACTATTTAATTATACAGTTTAAAATAAAATAAATTACCAGAAGGACATAAATTGTAGTTAAGTTCGACATGATCTATTTGATATGAGTACGAATTGAACTCCTGTTTTTCATGCACCCACCCAAGCAAAAAAAAATCGCCAAAAATTACGTTGCCAAATTGGAAACATTTAAAAAACAGAAAGAGCATCATTTTTGGGTGTTAATTAAAGCTGGAAGTGTATAAGTAATCTAATGTACATACGCACGACGTAATTATGTAAATATTTTCATTATAACTAAACATCCTTCTTTTAGTCCATAGTTATATTTGAGGTATAAAATGTGCATAACTTAATGTTAGGAATACTCGATTGAATTACTACTACTACTGATTAGTGACTGAATGAATTCACTTAAATGATACACGGTGAAAACTTTATCTGTCCAAACAAACTTAAATGAATACTAGTGTGACTACGATGATTTAGAGAGACATAAAAATGTAATATGACATGTTAGAAGGTGGTTATGTAGTAGTAGAAGTTGTTTACAAACAGTCCGGGGAAGATGCTGTTGTTGTTTCTTTCAGTTTCGCCTTTCTTTTTTTCCTTTCTCTTTCCAGGAATGTGCAATCCTCCGTTATGTCATTCTCATTAAGAATTTATGGGGATAGTACTTTCCATCATCATCATCAGTTCCAACCAAAGTTACAAATGAAAGTGCATGGATCAAAGCAGCATAGCAGCCTCCAACAACAAGAGTAGCGCAGGCAGGCCGGTCCAGGCAGTTCAGTCCTTCGGGAACTATCGCATCGGCGAATTATTCATGTACCGTGTAGCTAGCTACTTACTCTATAGCCATTATACTACCATCATCATTTATCCATCCATACGTACATCCGGCTTGGATTTGGTTCTGACAGTGAAGTGGATAGGGAACGGAAGTGAAAGTTGGGAGCTGCTATGCTATGCTGAAACTTTGGAATGAATTGAGATGAGATGACGGTGCAGTAAAGCGGAAGAGAAAAATAGGATACAATATTTATTATCATTCTCTTATGTAAAAGTAAAAATAAATCACGGGGTGATTGCTCTAGCGTTTGATACTTATCGATTAAGGTATAAAATAAGTAACTTAGTATATTATTATAAAAAACAACACTTTCTTGCTACTCACGACGAATGATAAGTTATTTATATTTAAAAAAAAATATTCGGATTGGGAGGGAAAGGAAAGGACGGATTTTATTTAGAATGGGATAAGGGATAAAAATGATTTTGTGAGAACCGACGAGTATAAGATTTAAATACAAAAAAAATCAATTATAAATATCTTAGACACATGGATAGGTTATCTTTCGTATTATTGACACCAAAATGCGAGCTCACACTCACGACACGATACTTTTCTCACGTACAGGAATAAGATTATTAAAAACTTTCTCTTTTCTGAATAAAATTCTGCAAAAGTTTTTTTTTCGGAATGTGTAGGCATTTGGAGAGGTGATTTCTGTTAGGAACTTAATCTGCTATAAATAAATGTTTGATTTCGTTGTTAAAATAGTGAAAGTTTTGTTAAATTTCTATCTGCAGTCTATTACTATTGTATTATGATTATGCAAACCAGTCTATAAAATGTACTCATTCCTATTTAAGAATGTATAAGAATTGCCAAAAGATAAAAATAAAACTTTTCAAATCCCCAACAAATCCAAATCGGATCGCATCCATTATACTTCTTCTATTTTGCTTTCTTTCTTTCTTTCTTTCAGCTCAAGCATAAAAATCGCTTTCTTGAATTGAGTTGATATATCATCCGATCCTGCTTGCAAAATATATCGGTTTACTTTCTCCTTCCCATCCCATATCTCCACGAGCGAATTTTCTTTTTTCTTCTTCTTCTTCTTCCTTCTCCTGTATCCAGATCAGTAAACTAATCTTGGGCGAAATGAATTGTTCGTCGGAGGGAAAAAAATCGAAGGGGAAAAGGATAGGCATAGAAGGATAACGGATGGGAAGTGGAATCTAAGCACCATCCCAATTTTTTTTACTTCTAAGATGGTCTGCTCTGGTCTATGGTTGGTGATGCGACGGAGGAATGTTACAATGATACTCTCCCCATTTTATTCCCGGAAAAGGAATAGAGAAAAGAGAGAGATCAAGGAAGTCGTAAATAAAATACTTCTTTTTGCTTTCCCTCTCTGCTGATGCTTTTCTCTATCTTTTCCGTTCTAACTTCCTGTTTCAGTTGAGAAGAAGAAAGGGATATACATATCCCAACCAAGCCATCTCTCTCTCTCTCCGAATCATTTCTCAGCGAGACAGTTAAATGGAAGTGGGAAGGGGAGAAGAAAACGAGGAGAAAGTCTACAGTCAGCAATCGAAAGGGAAGGATGAGGAGCAGAATATTGGACCATTTATAGGAGGAGGACTCGACTCCACTACACAGAGAGAGATCACATCGGTGGAATCAGAGGACCGACAGACTGCTTTACTACGGGTTTAGTGCTGGCTTGGCTCGAATACGTATAATTCCTTTCCTTTTCTTGTAAAATAAATGTATGCACTTGTCCCATATCCCCCATCATCATCCTTTCCCCCTCTTTATTGATCCCCTATCAAATAACAGCCAAAAAAGATTGGGCAATCCTTGTCTTTGTGGAAAAGAAGGTAAGAAAAATGGAAATAAAAAAAGTTGAACAAATATCCAGATTTACTAAAAAAAATTGGGCGGGGGGAGATAAGATGACTTGACAGATTCGAAGTTTTTTTTATTGAGAAAAAAGTTACGAAACTTTGCCCCAAACCCAAACCATGTTTCCCTTTTTTTACAATGGACAATGAGCTTTTTTTAATGGTTCCAACTTTCCTACACATTACATTATTACATGACATTAGCCACTTTGCAATTACACAAGCTAGATTGGATTCCCCCTCTGAACTTTCTCCCATGAAGGGATGGTGGACAATGATG
>JAQGAI010002144.1:0-12913 GCA_034696905.1 Lepidocyrtus violaceus
CAAACAACAAAATAGCAAAAAGTGTGTGTGTGGGGGGGAATAGGGAAGTCAGTCGAAGTCGCCGAGTCGAGTGGTGCGGTCGCGGTGGTCGCTTGAAAACAAGCAGCAACACAACACAACAATACATTTGCATACATAGCATTGACGGGATAATGTCCGTCGATTTCACAGCTCGGCAGATATCCCACACATGAGTAAATGTTTTGAATGGGAAGGAAGGCAAGGTGAAAGTCGTGTATTCTTGACAATGTAATGCTGAATGCTAGTTTTGTTAGCGTAGGGCCAGTACTGTCAAAATGCATTGCAAAATGCGTTTATACAGACAACAAAGGAAACAACGAAACAATGAACTGACTGAACCTGGGCTAAGGACCCAGGCCAGGACAGGACCTGACTAAACAACTTGAATGCCCGAGAAAAGAGATTGTGGATGTTTTGGTCGTTCGAGTAGCTTTGCGTTTACAGTTTGTCTGCAATCTCAAGTGAGTAGTTCCTGGAAATAAAAGAGAAAGTAAAATCCATTGAGTGTGATCCATCCATGGAATAAAAATTCCAGAGGCCAGGAGGGATTTATATTCTCGATGAAAGTTAAAGTGCAATATAATTTGCTTTGGTAATATAGTATGGTAGTCTGGATTTTTTGAGACTTCTTCCCTAAACACCGGTCCTCCACGTCAAAATACATGTTCATGCAAGGGAAGCTGCATATAATTTATGATCAAGCTTTAATAAAGATACACAGATCTAAATTCCTTCCTCCTTCCTTCAATCCGGAACTAAAAAAAGTCAACAATCACAATCCCTTTCAATAATGATTTAACATTGGTCGAGATCTGATTACCTTTATGCTCTTAAAGTGCCTAGTATGGATGCTCTAAAACTAAGAATACAAATTAAAACTATCTGGAACGATATCAGAGGCATAGTGGCACAGTATTTCCTTAAATAATGGTGAAAATAATTTTTCATTTAAATATACAGCATAATTTAGGAAAGGATGTTATTGTGCTATACTAGGCCTTAAAAATCGTCCAAGGCAAGCCGCGGAAATTATCTTATTTTAGTGTAACTTGTTTACTTTACTTTGTATATCTGCTTCTTCAGCTCGAGGCTGCTGTCAACGAAAAGGCATTTAGAACACATTTAAAATCGGGTGTTACATATTACATTACGTTTTACGTTACATGTTAAAATCTAGGAACATGGGTAATCAATCTGATCTATTTAAATTAACAGGTTAAACGTTTGGCTTAGTAATAATCACTAAAAACTTTGATACGCACTTCACTCATCTTATTTCAACAATATCAAACATTTCTCCTCCATCTAGATCTAACGATTCTGCGGTTTCTGTCAAGTCCACGTCATCTCCATCGAATATAAGCTTAAATTTTCTCCCCTCCAGCTTGAACTTGGTGATAAAGTCGTCGATTAATTGGCTGATATGAGTTGTTCGCTTAATGGCAACCGGCAGTCTTTCTCTGTATCCGCCGCTGCCTTGTACTTTAAGTTGAATATAATCTGGTCCCAGTTTCTTCGGGTTGGTGGTCTCTGGAACACGGTGAAATGCACTGAGAGTTGTCCCAAAGGGGAACGTTTCGACCAAGCAATTATCTGAAACTTCCTCAGAGTCCTTTTCGTTAATAAGGACCAAGTTATCCGCTCTTAATGATACTTTTTGTCCAACTTCCATCCGTACTTGAGATAACCTGGTCCCCTAGAAAAGTCAAGCAAGCAGAAATGCAAAACGGAATTAATTGCCCTTTCAATAACTAATCACTATATAATCACTATATAATTATAAAACAGTTTTTTTTTCATTTTCAGCTTACTATTGGTACTTGAAAGCGAAATGTTTCCTCTTTCCACTGCACCCTCAAGGTCCATAATTCTTCGACTGTCTCCACTTCCATAGTATCACTTGTCTGGCTACATTCCATTCTTACTAAATCATTTAAATCATTCATCATGATGTTTTGAGTGACTGGGTCACCATCAGTACCAGCACAGCCGCAGTCATCAGTGTCGTCATCGTCTAATGAAATCACTGCGATTTTCTTCTTTATCTTCGAGTTGGCCTTCGCCGGCCCTTTCTTCTTGCGCTTACTCCTCCTCGTACCAGGTCCACTTATGTCCACTTCCTCAATCTCTATAGATTTTCCAGATCTTGTTTTCCTTGCCGTTACAACCTCCTTTCTTCCTGAAAACGATGATGACGACGATGACCCTCCGACTGCCATAACTGGAAGATTCAGTGAGTTCGCCTGGGCGAGTAAACTTTCAGTGTCATCGGAAAGCTTGACTATGGGGGGCTCCACAACCGGTTTGGAACTACTAGCTATGCTCGGGTCCGTAGTTGTATGATTCTTCGAAGAACTTTTACCGTGACCGTTCGAGATCAACTTCCTGTTTGACTTACTGTTGGTACTGGAGCTTCCTCCACTCACAGTCTTATTTGTACGTGGTTCCTCCCTTCGAACTTGCTGGTGGACTCTGTTAAAAAGACCTGCAAACAATAATAAGGAAACGAAACAATGAAACAAAACTACCAGTCATATTTAATATTAAATCGAAGATGAGTTGAACGTATTCAATTATTGATCATTTATCATTATTATTATTATTTTCGGACTTCCAACAAAACCGTACACCGTAAAAGGAAGTAATTTTAAATGCTAAACTCAAAACAAAACTTTGAACTTACTCCCCAAAGAATCAATATTCGGTAATAAGCCATCGTCAGAAGAATCACTATCTGAATCCATTTTGAACACTCTACTGACTACTCTAGTCAAGGTAGAAAGGTTAAAGGTCACGTTCCCAATTTATACTCTTGTTAACTTAATCCGCATTCAGCATTGGTTGTTATTCTTGTTGTTTCAGTACAGATGACAGAAGAAAATAAGTCATCTCTAACTATCTACAATCTAGCACGTTACGTAATTTTAAGTGGTAAAAAAGTTAACAGTTAAGGTTATATTAATAGACTTCCAGATCAAGTTTTACAACATTTGGTTGATTTTTTTTCTTCACTAATCACTAATTAAAAATTTAGATGTGGTTTCGTTTTGTTTGTTTCCTTCAAGGTTTCTTTGTTATTTATTTTACAAGCCAAACAATCATTCGCAATCGCAATCATCCTATTTACTACACTCTTGCTGTTGATCGCTCATTTCCCGCAAACTCAATCAAAGTCAAACAAGAAGGAAACTTCTTCATGGCTTTATTTTACGCGTGGAATCGTCGTCGTTGCTTGAGACTAGAAAACACGCAACACAACATCATTTTATTTCATTTGCATACAGAGCACATTGACGGGATAGGGGATTAGCCAGGATCGGAAAAGCTATTGCGAATTGATGTCCTATTCTGTCCTTTGACTTTTCGTAGCTCTCGGCAGGAATTCTACCGCTCTAACCCATAGTAAAGGCTTTTACATGGGAGAGAAGGCAAGGTGAAAAGTCAGCTATTCCAGACAATGCCAATTTTGTTAGCGTATGGCCAGTACGGTGAAAATGCACAGTAAAATGCGTTTACCCAAAACAAAAAAGCCCAGCGAGGAACAGGGCCTGACTGGACTGCAGTGGAGGAGGGTTCTTCGTTCGTTCAGTTCAACTCAACCAGTGATTTTTGCGGGTAGCAGCGAAGCGAAAAACTGGGGTGGAAAGTTAATTTGAATGTTTTGGTCTTGGCGAAATTATCTATTTGAGTTATCTATCGCGGATTGATTGGGATAATCATTTGTGAACATAGTTTGGCAGTCAATTTGTCAGCAGTATATTAGTCACTGGATGAAAGTGATTTTTTAAATGTTAAATTGCTTACATTACACACTAGATGCTAAGGCCAATCTTGTTTTTGAAAAGGTCACGATTAAAATAAAAAGTGAAAGTGGGAAAGTAATTGGTTAACTAACAATGGCTATCATCGTTTTTAATCCTTGTGTGCAGGATTTTAGTTGAAATGCGTAGTGATCAACTAATAACAAAGCCATGTGCTTATCTATAAATTGATAAGTTTGGCTCTCAGGACACAGGAGAGATATTGGAACTGTTGACTGAGATTTTAAAATAGGTTCTTCTTGGCTTGTGCGGATACTGACTGACACGAAGGTGTCAACTAACTCACAATGGACGCTGAGGAGGGCGTCAGCAGCACTAATGCAGATGTAAGCAATAAGGATAACGATAACAGTGTGGACAGCACTAGTCGAGGAGGTGGAGGTAATTAATAATATATGTTCATCGTTTTTGTGATTTGGCAGTAGAGTTGATTGAATACTCAATTGACTAAATAATTGCGAGCAAGCTCAAAGCTCGGAAGGATAAAGTAATGTCAATTAGTTATTATTATTGTGAATTTATTGTTATTTCAGACGCCAGTGCAACCGAAGGTGACACCCCGATGGATGTACAAGAAACGGAGGAGAATGAGAACGAAGAAGACGGGCAAGAAGAAGAGCAACTTGTGGCTTCATTTCCGGAAGAAGATTCAAGGAGCAGGGATGGTTCAGCTGTTCATGGCTTAGGAGATGACGAAAGCAGGGATCAAAGTAAGGAATCGGGATTTCATAGCTATCAAATGCTATGTTATTTTGTTAAAAATAATGATAAGCTATTTTTTTAAACATTGACCGTTAAAGTATGGACATCCAATATTTTATTTTAATTTAACAGACAGTGGTGACAACGATGACCCGATTTCGAGAGAGAATACTGAAGATAATGCTCAACGGGGACAGAGTAATGAAGAAAGCAATGATTCCACTTCAAAGCTCTCGCACGTCTCCAAAGAAAATGGACCATCATCCCATGAAGAGCAACCTCAAGAAACTCAAGAACCAAGTTTATTAGCAGACGAGACGTTAGGAGAGGACGAGGAAAATATTGTATCTGAAGTGGTAATTTTCTAATCAATCTCACTAATCAATCTAAAATGGGCGAAGAAGTTACGTTTAATTCTAAAAGCTTGAATTAATTTCATTATTTGTTTTACCGTGTTTAGGACATTTCTAGTATGATGGAAGTCAACTATGGGGAAGATAATGAAACGAATCATAGTCAGGATAACTCAAGGAGAGATGAAGAACCAGAAGTAATTCCAATCGATAGTGATGATGATGACAATGCAAATAGCAAAAATAATGATTCGGAGGCAGTAGTTGCTGGTGTTGATCAACGAGTATTTCAAGTAGATGAGGATGATAATGTAACTGAAATGGTAAATACCGTACAAAATGAAAAAAGCGGTATAAAAAATATGAAATCATTATAATTATATTGCAATGAGTCTAATAATAACCTTTGTAAACTTTATAGGACGTTTCCAGTATGATGCAAGTCGATTTCGGCGTAAATTCTGAAGATATCCAGGAAGTTCTTAACAATGACAGTGATAGCAATCCGCCTTCTGTCGCCAGTTCCACCACCTCCACAAGTAGGCGACCTCAACGAGCAGCAGCAGCGGCGGCTGCTAAAACCATTCATGTAAATATTACAATCCCATTTTCGTATTAAATTATATTGTGACTATTTGGGCAACAGTTTTATTATGAAAAATGTATTCCGCCTATCAAATTAGCAAATCTCGTCGGTGGAGAAAGGTGTCTCCTCAGCTGTCTTCCGTCATCGAAGGAAATCCCAAGAAGACTCAGAATTTGACCCCTACAGCAGCAGTGAAGCTAATCAGTTGCATTCTAGCTCTTCAGTCCCTGCAGCGGTAAAACTTCAAGTGTGTCATATGTGCAAAAAGGTGAGGAAACCAGTTACTTGATATCACAGAAAAGTTAAAAATGATCGACAATCGATTTTAAAAGATTTGCTTAACTTTCCGATTTGTTTTTTAAAATGGTTTAGGGTGCAGCCTGTAGCATCGTTATAAAGCAATTCGGGTCGGACTTATTTCTCTGTTCCAATTTGTGCTTCAATAGATTTCGGAATCAGGGAACCAATAATGGCTACAAGCCTAAAACTCTCCCATGTGCTAAGTGTAGCTTAATGGATAAACAAGCCTCGTCATCTAGTAATGAAGTTTTTTATTGGGAGACTATGAATTTTTGTTCTGATCTATGTGTTGGTAAGTTCTCGATGGTAAATCAACTTCTAATTTGTTAACTTTCTTGTTCTTCTGTAGGTCGTAATTAACATCTTTCTCATTTCAGGTCATTATCAAATGGATGTTGGCAGCAAGTGTTGTACATGTGGAAAGCATGTTTCCTGGAATAGTTTAGGAAAATATTGCGTAAGGTTTGGAAGTGATATCCGCCAGTTTTGTACACCCCAGTGTCTTGAAGAATACAAAAAGAGTGCAAGAGTTTGCTTCCACTGCCAGTTGGATATAAGACGAGTTGGAAATGTGATATTAGCTAATATTCCTACAAAAAACTCTCCTAAGGTTTGTAAACGACTTACTATAAGATCTTTGTTAGTTTGTATGGAATTGGATTGAGGTTACAGTACTGTTCTTTGAATTCCAAGTTAAATTCCTTCGATCTGTTTTGTTTTTCAGGAATTTTGCTCCAATGACTGTGTAGAAATGTACTGCGATCGTAATTTAAATCAACCAACTAGAGTAAAGCCTCCTCAGGAACATGTTTGCTGCTCGTGTCAGTGCCGGAAATTCGTCCACAAGGAATTAATGCTAACCAACGGTAACTTTAAAGCTTGTTCCGAGCTTTGTTGGACAAAAATGTTAAAGACCAAAGGAGTTACGATGGCGGATAAGTGCGAAATGTGTACTAAGTTCGTCAATATGGATTTGGGTTTTACAACACCAGTCTACTGGGTGTCAACGATGAACAAAGTGTACGGATTCTGTAGCCACGTTTGTAAAAATTTGTACATTCTGAATAGTCGGAAAATCATGTCTTGTACATCTTGTAAGGTAAGAAAACTGAAACTACAGTCTGAGATCAGATTGTGTATCAGAATAACAAAAAATACACTAAAAGTTATATACTTGCAAGAATAATTATTGTATGACTCAAATATCTGTATCCACAGGTGAAAAAATACAATTTTGATCTCATCGAGTATTTCACCAATTCCTCATCAACATATGCCGTCTGCTCACTAGCTTGTCTCCCAAAACCGTCGGATTATTTAAAAAATATTCGAAGTATATTGTACTTGCCTCAACCTACCTCGGATAAGACTACTCCTTCGGCCGTAACTCTTGGAAGTTCTGCAACTGTTATAAGTTCCGCACCTTCAGGCTCAACGATACATTATCCACCTGCCAGAAATCGCAAGACAACAAAGACCAGTGCTACTTATGAGAATAATGTAACGGAAATTTCCAATCCGATTAGTGGTAAGTCTATTTTCGATTTTGATGGCCATTACGAGTTGCACTTTGTCAGTGTTATGTGATTTATTAATTAAACCCTGTATTGGCTTTGGTTTAGAACTGAAAATTGGAGATACTGACAACATACTAGACATTCTGACCATCGATGAGATAAAAGCTGTTTTAGAGGAATTGCAATCAAAGCGTCCTCAAATGAGAAGCGTGATGTGTTCAGCAATACCGAAAACAAGGACTATTGAAACACAAACTGATGTTTCGGAGCTAAATGAGTTAAGACTAATTCCCCTTAAATCTTCAGAAGACTCAGCCAAACTGCCAAATTCTACAACACCTTCTGTAGAAAATACAACGGCTGGGAAAGAAAATTCGGTGAGTCAAAAGGATGCTGGTAACTCCAATTCTCACAATGGGCTAAAGGAGACTGAATCGGGCAATGTTTCTGAAACCGCAACGCCCACCATTATGATGAATGGGGGAACTACGTCAAATGTCACAACAAATTCAAAAGACCTCCCGAGAAGAAGGAGCTCCGACAAAAGTGACGGCAATGGAATTTCAAGTCTGGATACGGAGGTGTCTAACGAACACAATAATAGTTTGCAACAGAAAAGTGCAGCTAGCGCGCCAATGCAGTCTACGATTGCTGCAGCGGCCTCTACTCGAGACTTAAATTCAACTCCAAAAGCTTGTGCGAGTGTGAACTCAGTGACTCCTTCCCAACAATTTTCCGGAAGTTCCAATCAAAGTTCTGTTTATTCACCGTCTTATTCTCATTCACCGTACCCCTCTCCTTCTGTAGAACCTCTTGCTCCTAATCCTCCTCCGTTGAATCCCCTACCTACCCCACCTTCAGTGAATTCTCAATCAAGTTCAAGTTCAACGTTTGGAGGAAATTATGTGAATGCACCTACACCGAGCAACTTACAGTTACAGCCAACGCTACCCACACACCCGCCGTCATCTTTGACGACGCCACTCGGGTACGGTATACATTCACAAACATTGGGGTATAGTAGACCCACTCTTCCTATAACAGCTATTGTTCCTCCACACCAGCACACTGCTCCTAAAAATAGGGTACGTGTTTTTTGTCTGCTTTTATGGGCTATTGTGTTTTGTTAAATGTCATGTTTGCTCGTGGTAACCTTTAGGTCGACTACGCTTTCCACGCCTGGAGAATAATGTTTGGACCTGCATCTGATCCAAGATCCTGTGCCCCTACCGAGTTATCATATAAGCTTTGCGAATTAGTTAACAGAGGATATTCAACCGATGGAAAAAAATATAGAGCTGACACACTTATGTATATAAGTCTTGGAATTCAAGAGATTTTGACGATTGCCAAAAGGGTGGATAAAATATTTTACGACAACGTATACTATAGTTTTGTTTTAGCGTTAACGGACACAGCTGGACGCGACCAATTATTAGGTACGTGAAGATTTTACTGTGCACGGTTAAGCTGGAATGAAGTGAAATGCTGGACAGTTAACTTGGCGCATGCGGTCGTAATTATTCAGTACAATAGCAGCAAGGCATGAAGAAACTAATCGCTTTATTATAGTGTAGTTAGTGTAGCAGTGAATTAAAATAATTGCTTACGATGTTTCAAAATGCATTTGAAACTCGGTAGTTATAGCTTAGGCTTTTTATGTCGTAATATTGCATGGAGCATAAGAGCGGGTGTGACGGAGGCTGAGGTTCAATGTTGTGGATTAGATAAATAATTGCATGTAATCTAAATGTAGCATTATGTGTTTTTATTTATTCCAGGACCTCTTCCAACAGTTGACGAGTTAAATTTTTGGGAAACCTTAGAATTAGGGGCCACCTCGCCAGGTGTACTGTTATTCACTTTAATCTACTTGTTTAAAAAACATTTTGGACTTTCGGTAAGTAACTCAAGTTATATTGTAATGATGATAATAGCTAACAATTTTGCAATTCGGTAAATGAAGTTTAATTGTTGTTTTTCTTTTCTGATTTAGACATGGGAGATGCAGTCTGCTCTCCACTTTAGTCATATAATGCTTCAATCAAGATATGATCAGTTTGGAAAATTCGTTAAGTACCTTTCTATTGTTGGAATGCCTGGGGTGTATCCAACAGAAGTAGCCGAAAATTTTAACCATCCGGAACGATGTTTCGTTAAAATTTATGAATTTTATTGTTTCAAAAAGTAAGAGGTGTAAAAGTATATTTGCTGTGATAACTTTCAATATGCAAACTGTACTCGCAAGGATTAACTATCTACTTTCTCTTTTATAGTGAAAGTCGAGAGGGTCCCTTTTTCAAATGCCTTCGTCAGGACTACACTCCCCGTTCTCCCTGGTTCACCTTCGAACCTTTACATCAACGACATATTCACCAAATGCTCGTGAGAGCATCGATGATCAAATTTTACGGATTTAGCTGATACGAACTGAAAAGGGAGCCACAGTCAGTGATTCCCTTTCGCTTCCCTGGAATTGGCTTCGACTTATTTCCTCATTACTCCCCCTTTTATTTGTAAACAATAGTTATTGTTTGTTGGATTAATTTAATTGTTTTTTTTTCTTTTATCATATTCCTTGGCTTTTACTAATCTCATTCGGTGGCTAACAAGCAAAGCTCAGCTCTACCTCTGTATACGTATAAATGTGGTGCAGGATACTTATGCAAAAGTTTCAAACATTGTAAAATCGTTGAAAAACGATAATTGGACGTATCAGGCGTGTACTGTAAGCAGCACTCTACTTAATGTATAATACATTGTATTGTATACTGTTTAAAACTTGTAAAAATTCATGTAACAAGCAGCAGCAGCACTGATTATGATTAATTACAAGTTATATACATTAGAATAGAATATGATAAGCCAAGCCGCGATAGATTATACCATTATTATTATAGATATGATATAATATAGATGTAAGTTTTGAAGTTAAAAAAAAGTCATGCCTAAATGTATTTATAAACTATTCAGTCCAATACAATGTATATTTTTTAAAATTTCCATTGTTGAGTAGAGTAAGGAAAGACTATTATGTGTTAAGTACCTTAATTCCCCTATAACTATATTGACATGAATGTTTAAAAACTTGCCGAGTCAGGTACTGTGTGGACAAGTAAAAGTCTTTCTGAGAATTTTCCTAAAGCATCTTCCGTGTCTTGTTTAAATTATGTAATGTAATTTTGATCTCTTCAAATCATATGAAGAAAGCAAATAGGTAAGGTACCACTCCTGCTCCTGACGTTTAATGAGACTTATCTTTTGTTCATTTTTTAAATTTTGCACAGCATCTTATTACAAATAGCTATTAACTTACTATTGTATCTAACATCAATTAACAACATTGCTATCGTACGTCATGTACCTATGTATCCATTCAAATTGCTTTCCTTTGATTTTTCTGGGATGTGAATTGAATTTCAGTCGGTGCGGTGTGTGATAGTGATGTGATATATGATGGGACACCACCATATCACCACCGCTCGCAGCCTACAAAAACTACAAACAGTTTTAGTAATAGTAAAAAGGTCTATGCTCCCGATCCAGGTTCATTCCTGTTTGTTGGAACTTCAAACAGACCAGGGAGAGAATAGGTAAATCACCGACAACCGAGAGGTATGAAAGTTCGATGCATTGCATACATGGACGATTTTGTTCATGGAATGCAGGGATGAATTTGTGCATTTTACAACTAGTGTATAAGTTCTTCTTCAAGTCATCATCCCCAAAATCCCCATTCCCTATGTAGTATGGACTTGCTTCAATTCAATTGAATCCATTCATCCTTTTCACAAGCTCGACTTCAGTGACAGTGGCTTCGGCATTTCATATAAACCGAGAACCTTTATTATCCTGAACACGAAGATATCTAATCTCTATGCATTGCACATTTATTTATCAATATCATTATCCTCGTATGAAAAATTCGAATGCGACGGATCTAATATACCCAAAATGCATACATACCTTTAAAAGACCTGTCCTAAAGTCCTAAAAATATCCATCCCTTCATTTCTTCTTACACTATGAAACCAAACCTACAATATCTTTGGAAGTTAGTTGAATACCTTTACTTTTACTGGACGAAAAGGTCCCTTTTCGTTTCGAAGTTCATAAGCTTAGCTTGCTTCGACTTTATATGCATCTTCCATATAAACATTTCTCCCCTATCTGTATCCGATCCATAACACCATATTATTATGCATAGCAAAGTTTGCTAAGCAAACCCATATCGTTTCTTCGAGTTCAGTATCCTTATCTATATGCCTGTTCTATATAACCACATTCACCAATCCCGAAAGAGAGTGATCCGTTGAGAATTTGAGCAAGACGCAATGACCGTTGGCTGCGGGAAATGGGCTCAGCTGCATGAGCTTGTGTATAAATAACATCTAAATATCCACTTTTTCCTGCTCAAATACACGCTTCTTCCTCAAAGCTTCTTCTCTGCTCCTTCTTCATGCAAGTCTTCTTCACGGGCAACGACGACGACGGGCTTTTATATTTACTGGACTTGCAAGACTACATAGTTAATTGTTCCGTCTTTAGTTTAACTTTTCTCTAAAACTACAAACTAATTATCTTCTAAACAGTCGGTTTTGTAGTCTCGTCTGAACAAGCAAAGAAATCGTTTGAATATCTGACTGAATTTGCATTGTGCATGAATATCCTATTTTCTACGACCAACCACTGGTTTTAAATGCAAATTACCTTTAATTAGTCCAAGTCCAAGAAGTAAGCCAAGCGAAGGTAGTTTTAGTTAACGTGCAATAAACCTAAACAGTGAAGGATAGCTATAGTTGGTTGGTGGGTGGGGGTTCGGAGGAGTCACGATTGACTTGTTTGGACGGAGGAGGTAAGTGCATTTTTTTGTTCATTTGATTGTTTGTGGAGGTTTTTTTCTTCTTCTTGATCTGCTTGTTTGTATAGCTTATCGATTAGAATATTATTCAAATCAGATGATAAGATAACCTTTTTTGGTGGTGTCAGGGGTAGGAGGGCTAGCCAGGACGCTAAACTCCACTACTTTCTTAATGATGAGGTGGTGGGTGCATTTTTGAGCTTTTTGGTTTATTTTGGGAGGGATAATGTCACCCGAATTCTTTGTGTGGCTTATCAATATTTAAGGCAGAATAAGCTTCTCGTTTAACTGAGCCACGGTAACTTTGACTATAATTGTTGGCTACGACAATTTTGCATGTAAACTACTGAGATTCAGCCGGAACGACCCTAAAAATCGCACCATATCTCGGCTTCTGTACACTTTTTCGCAAATTCGTGTCCTAGAATTTTTCTCAAGATTCCAATCTATCAGATTAGACCTTTTTCATAAGAGTAGCTGAAGTTCATGCATACTTTTTTGATGAATTAATGTCAAAATGTCTTCCATTCATATGTATGTAGATTGGATTTTTTCAAATTTTGAGAAGTCAAATTATACATTTGTATGCAACATAGATTGGCAAACAATATCCCAATCCAACCGGGCATTTATGGTCTGCAAAAGTGGGACATGTTTTAGAGCTACGATTCATAATTTTCCTGATACAAGCATTTTGGTCGGAGTAGTCAAGGAAAGTCGAGCTGACAAGTTACTGATTTTACCTTATGTAT
>JAQGAI010002145.1:0-12912 GCA_034696905.1 Lepidocyrtus violaceus
CCTTCAGCATTCCATCAGCTTCACCAAAGTTGTGTATCAGCCACCAGGCTATGGTGCGATTAAGAACTCCTTCGTAAAGTATTTCAACTGCTATGGCCTTCTCGAGAGTATCCTTCTGCCTTCGGATAATGGGCGAATCCTCCAAGAGTATGATTTACTCCGTCGACCCACTCATTTGCTCTTCAGCGAGGGGAAGATCAGTAGAAAGTACAAGACCAAGGGGATCACCATTACCTTCACGGAGGGAAAGTTTGACTCCACAACCCACGTTTGGACAAATGGGGTGGGTAAGATTGTTCAGGAGAAACAGGAGTTCAATGCGAAATCGGGTCTGGGCGCATCCAAGCTTGTGTATGAATATGATTCCAACTTCCGGCCCATCGTGATGAAGGCCAGGATCGGAGGAAATGTACTGCCAGACTTTGCTTTCTCCTATAATGGGAAGGCTGGTGGTCTGGACCAACTGGGAACCTTCCGTATTGCACAGTCAAATAGCCAGGAGACCTCCATTTACGATGGGATGGCAATTTTCACAAAGCGGATGAATGGATACGGCCAACCAGTTCAGTATTCATTGCAAATCCAGGCGGAGGAAGTGTTCCGGATGGACTTCTTCTACATTAATACATCTCATCAGATTCAACAAATCCGGATGAAAACAAAGAACGTTGGCACCGCTCCCGTCCGAAACTTTACGTATGACGGAGACGGGCAACTTATCCAGGTGGACTCCACGGAACCATGGAAGTTTGAGTACGACCAGAATGGCAACTTGAAAAGCTTAACCTACAGAGAGAACACCATAGCCTTGGAGCATAACGACCAAGACAGGATTGTCAGGTTTGGAGACGGCCTCTACAATTACGACATGGTTGGTCGAGTCGTCCAGAACGCCCGGGAAGAGTACTTCACCTACAATGCCCTCGGACAGCTGAAGCGGGCGTGGAAGAGGGGACGATACGATGTCGAATATTTTTACGACTATGAGGGACGGCTGGTTGCCCGGAAGGACAATCACGGGAACGCCACCCAGTTCATTTATGGAGACGTCCAGCACAAGGACCTCGTCACACACATTTATAGTCCGAGAGAAAACAGACTCCTTCATTTGGTCTATGATGAGACCGAGAGACTGATGTTTTTCCAAGTGAACAGAAACCAGAAGTATTACGTCGCCAGTGACCATTGCGGCACGCCCACCCTCATCTTCAATCAGTATGGACAAGTGGTGAGGGAGATCTCGAGAAGTCCATTTGGACATATTGTGTACGACTCGGATGGCTACTTTTACCTGCCCATTGACTTCTGTGGAGGGATACTCGATAAGGTAAATAAACTAACTAACTAAATTAGAAATTGAGATATACGATAGTTTGATCACGTCATGTCTCAGGGTTTAGAAAGGTAATGTTTTACTTAATATTTCTGTTTGGTGTTTTTTTGTACTAAATAGGTAACTGCATTAGTTCACATGAAGGAGAAGCGAGTGTATGATCCATTGATTGGCCAGTTCCTTTCGCCGGACTGGAATAGCATTTTGGAGAAACTGGAACATCCAGAGAATATCCATTTGTACAGGCTGAATGGGAATGATCCTATCAACTTAATGAATTCCGGACCAGCATTCGGTAAACCATACTTATACTTTTTCGTTATAAATCAGAGGATTGCAACAAAAAAAAAGAATTTATAATGCTTTGCAATAATTGAAAATGGGGAAATGCATTTTTAATGCAAGTGGATCCGTTACGCATTATATATATTTATTACTTCAATACAGTTTTGTACGTACGTTGGGATTGGTGAAAGACGTAATATGGCTAGTTTACTAACATGCATTTTCTTCATTTTCCGAATTCTGCAGACCATCAAGGTTGGCTGAAGTACTTGGGCTACAACCTTGAATCTTTAGCTCCCCAGTTGTTCCCCCGAACACTCGGAATAATTGGGAAGGAGAAAGGCTTAGCAATTTCTGGACTGGAGAGTCGTGTCCTCGAGAAAACATTTGATCTCCCAATTCTTGGTACGATTCCAAGGAGCGTAGTAACGAAATCCACTTTGGTCCCTAATCCTGGCTTACAAATCGCACTAATGGAACCCCCATTAGGGAAGAACATCTTGTTAAGTCGGACAGCCGAAGGGAGGGCAATGATTTCCTGTCCATTTTGCACTACCAACCGCGTCTACCGAGATGTTTTCACGCAGATCCTGAACGGGAGTGACTTTCTCCGATTTGTCTCCTACAATCCAGGCCAAGACGTGTTCCACTTTGCCAAAAAGGAGTTGTGGAAGGCTTCTGATGACCTGGCAGATTTGAAACGGCTCAGTGGTCAAGTCAATGTGACCGTCCATGATCAGTCCGCGGAGAATCAAATGATCCATTTGAAGATCACCATGTACGGCGTAATTATCTCGGTGAGGTATGGGCTCACCGGCCCCAGGGAGGAGAGTCGACTGATTCATCACGCCAAAGGCTCTGCCAGCAGGAAGGCATGGGCTAATGTGAAAGAGCTCATTCGAGTAGGATTTCCCGTCCTCGAGTTTAGTGCCGGGGAGAGGGCTGAGGTGCTCCAGAATGGACATTTGGCCTCTTACCATCACGAATTCATCCACGATCCTGATGACTACCCCTTCTTCGCCGACGATCCCCTCAACGTCCGCATCGTCAAGAAGTCCAAGTCCACCAGAAGCAAATCGGGAACTCCTGGCGGGGACTAGAGAACTATATAAATTATAGTCCGTTATTTTATACTTACCTAAAACAAATTCAATTCATACTACGCGATAAATCGAGAAAATACTGTGTGTAGCACCATGCATTCGTCTTCGTCGTTTTACAACTCTCAAGTTCCTGAGTCTCCTCTGAAACAAGATGAAACAGAACAAGAAAAAACTTATTCTAATATATATAAATTATATTAAAAAGTACAGATTTTTTAACAAAAAAATATAACTATTATATATCTTGAAACGTCCCTGAACCGAACTGTGAACTGTGTAGCTGCAGAACAAAAAAAAATGTTTTTTTAAGTGAAAAACAACAAAGTTTAGGTTATAATCGCATTTAATTACCATTATGGCTTTTATAAAATATAATAATTATTACACATGTTATATAACTAGATAACTAAAAAAAATAGTTTACTTAATTCACGCTATAAATATGTGTAACTTTTTTACCTTTAACTTCCATTTAAATTATATTATGATTAAGGTATTTAAATATTTATGACTGTAATCTAGAAAACCATAAAAAATATCTTTAAGCAGTGGATTGCAAGTTTACTCCTAACCCGAAGCCCCACAAAAAAAAATAACTGTTCATCCAACAGACTTGACTTTCTACTTTAACCCCTGAAAGAAATACTTGTCCATAAATTCTGCATAAAAGGTTTGAGACTTAAAAATGACTTGTTTACCACAATTATATTATGAGCAATTAAGGAATCTCAATCTTTAGGGTTAACATTAAAGTTTAAAAATTTGTTCATTGTTAAATATAATGTTTAATGTAAAATACTAATTGTTGTGACTGACAATGAGTCTTTTGTTGGTGTTGTTGCCCATTTTTATAAATTGTACTACAGTAAAAAAAAAGAGAAAGTAATGTACCAAAGAAAGCTACCAAACCCTGGAGGAGAGAAAAGGGAGTTTCCTATATATTTTGCTTAAACAATAATTGCTGCTGAATATTTCCAATATTTTGCTGTTGCTGAAAAATACAAATTTTTGAATCTGCCGTGTTTAAAACAATTAAATCATGAATCTCGTGCTAGTCTCCATTTGTCAGTTAATTAATGTTTTTGTTCTGGATGTAAAAATAAAGAACTAATGTAGGATATATGCAGATCCACTTATCGTTAGGTATAAAATGGTTAGGTAGATTAGTGTTAGCATGCATACTTGTTCTTGTATGTTTCTGAAACTTGGAGAAAGTTGAGTGGGTGAAATGAGTCAGAGGGGTTAGATAGAATGGACTATATGTTATGTAATAGACTTTTAGGAAGTGGCATGACTTCTCGATATCTTAAGGGGAGAAATAAGGGAAAAATCTGTATGAAAAGGTGTTTTGCCGATGATCATGAAATGATGAGTCAAATCAAATAGATAGTAGCAAATTAGCTTATATTTTACTTTATATATTTTTGAACAAGTAGCTACACATTGTTTAGTGAAGATGATAAAGTGATTGTAAATTTATCTACGCCTAGTTATTTACAACTATAGTAGGAACAACGTAATTGTTTCGCCGCCTGAGATTAACATTGTATTTTTCATGGAAACCTATAAAACTAATCAAGTGTTTTTTCTACCTACCACAATGCGGTACTTTGCCAAAACCAATCTATATGACAACCCTCTTTTGCAGAAGCTACAAAAATAAGTGTACATAGAAAACAATGAAGGAACTAAAATTAAACTAGGGACATTGCTGTAATTTGAAGTTAACCTTGATAATACTTTATTACAAATTAGGTACGGTACTAATAATAAGGGTTAGCTTATTTTGGAACTGCCAAAACATAATATAAATACGGATGCACAGATAAATATACTGTAAATTTTAATTAGTGAAATATTATGTTATTGCTATAAAAAAAATCTAATTGTATTTATAATCGCTGTATGTATAGGTATTTAAGTATGGAGCATTGAATTTGTTGCTATATACATTAAGGTACAGATCTAAATTATAAAGTATTGGATGATCTATGACCTCCATGCTCCAATCATCAAACTTCATGTTTCAATAAAATGTACGTTCATAAATGTATTTATGCTATTACGCTTTTGCATATTATTATATCCTATTGTTAAATAACTGTTGTTCCCGTCTCTCTTGGACTTTTGTATTAAAATTAAAATATGAAACATTTAACTGGACAGGACAACATTTTTATATACATCTAAATACTTAGGTAATGTGAATTATGTGTACCACCTAGACCTAACTAAAATGATACAACCGTGATATAAATCGTAACTGTATAAAATTGCTAAATTAAGGGCTACCAGTACGTCAATGTTCTTTAGCTATATCATTCTTATGGATAAGAAATCGTGTGGAAAATAAAAACTACTTGTCATCCTCATCATCATTCACGTGGCCAAAAACATGAACATTTATACTAAAATTAACTGCTGTCATGATCAGTAAATCAGTATGAGAAATATTATGAATCTGATTCGTCTCGTCTCTATAAAGTACACACGCAGTACTTGTTTCCTTATTGTTTGTAAAATCATACATACCTATCGTATATATATATACTAGCTATAATTATGTAAATCTATAAACCAAATCTATCAACAGCTAACTGTAAATATAAGGAAACATATTAGTTAGCTAAAATCTCAACCAATTGTACATAATGAAGTTCAAAAGGAAGGATATTCTTTTCTGTTAAAATCTTAAGGAGAGCTGGTTAATTGTCACGTCACTGTCATATTAAACTGTATAATGCCGATATCCATGTTAGCTACTTATAATAATGTAATCGTCAATCGTGTAGCTTTTATATGTAAAAGGTTATAACTACGTACGTAAGTTGTACAGAGATGATGATTTAAAACTGTGTAAACACGTGCTACTAACCATCATTGTATTTATATACGAAACACTGCGAAATATGTTCATTTACTATATATATTCCATACAACAGCAATTAATTAATTGTCAAAAAAGGAATTATATAATTCAGTCATTTTTTATAACTACATATGCTAAATCAAAAACTACAAGAAAAAAATACGAAATAAGGCAAAAAAAAGTAACTGTTTAACTGCAGCTATATTAAAATGGCGTTTTGTCTTGCATTCAACAAAAAAAAACTTTCATTTCATTGAAGGACTAAATTTATCTACTACATGCTGGGCGATGTGACATTGTTTGTGTGAAAGCCTTTTTGAGAGTAAGAAAACTATAATTATTTGAGTACTTCTTTACAACAATAATAAATAACGTTATACCAAGTTAAATTTTACTACGAGTATAAGCTACAAAGAATAGATAAATATATATAAATATATATATATGTGACTATATGTATTATTACTACTACTACTGCATTAATAAATAATTAAAAAATTGAATTTACCCTTGGATTCGAGATTTATTTTTGCGGAAAGCATTTCAATTAGCATTCTTAAAATTAAAACATTGATTGAAAGTGGATCATTATGGAGGATCGATCAAAAAATGGAGAAAGGCTTGAGTGCAAAAAAGCCCAAAAAAATGAAGAAAAAAAATAATACCTCAGATGTAGTTGATTCATGTTACATCATAGATAGAACGATGCATAAAAGGATGTGGAAATCGAACGATGAGATGGGGCAATGGAAAACAGATTTGATTTTGGAACATTTCTAACCATAATTCGTTTTCACATGCTATAAAAGTCTGCAATTTTCTTTGGAAAATTGTAGGTTCCCTATTTCAGTAGGCGATTGAACGAACACCTTACCGTTTTGCGTACCTTACTGTTTTGCAATACATAATTTACAATATAATTGTTCCAAAAAAGCGTAATCAAGGAAGAACTAACAAAACTATTTAAACAGTATAATTCAAAGTTACCTTCTTAAACGCTCTTTCTAACTATTCATATAATCCTTACCCAACATATATATCAGGTCTAAAAATGGCATTAAATGTGACATTCTATTTAAAAATGGCAATTAAACGCATACCTTTAGAGATTCCACATGTATTTGTGCTATAAATCTATATCTTTGTGAAAGCAAACAATCCGTGCATTATTTATTTTCAATATTTTTTTTCAAACTAGAGTGCTAAAACGTTCACTTTTAATATTGTTATTTAACACCATGAAGAGCATTGACGTCGGCCTTAGACTCGATTCCGGGTTATAACATCACGGTCGTCGGTTGTTCCCATTTGTGCAAACGTGGAAGGTATCTACAACTGAACTGACCTTAAACATGTAGGTCAAATAATCCGGATATTGTAATTGTAATTGCCGTATTTATTCATGATGACTGACTGCCCGATTGAAAGACTACATAATCGTGTGAAAAGAAAAATAAGTAGGAAACAAGTAGTAACTCTGAAGTTGCGTAAAATGTTGTGGAAAACGAAACTGAAGGAAATGAAAAGGGTTATGGCTGGAACGGAATAGGGTTATCACTTTACTCCTCGGCAGTGGGCTCCAAAGAGCTGGACAGGATTCGGTAGGTCTCCGATCCAAGAGTGTCGCAGGGCATGTTCACAGTTTCCCAATCCCCATGTCGTTTCGAGATCTAAGGCAACCGGAGAGCCAAGTGCGGATGCCACATCTGCAGTTGTGTTCGCCATGAGAAACGCCTAGCGTTTGCAAAACAAGATGCTGGATACCCAGAATTGTATGAAATATGTAAACTAGTTTTTTTTTAAATTAGGACTTCGCAAATGAATATGTTTGATTATTCAATAAATCATGTTTTTTTTTATTTTAGATGGCCCCGTTTCCCCAGAAGATATTGCTCGTCTGTGTCTTACAAAGTAAGAGCATCTTACGCTGAATGCGGCGGAGTTAGAATGTAAATAAAAACTTTAGAAATGGGACGGAAGACAGAAAGAAAACAATGCTATGTTACTCCTTCTCAAGATAAACTCCTTCTTAAATGTATTTATTTGCTTTAGTTTCACTGCATTGTTTTTTCTTACAGTCATCAAATAAAATCAAGTTATCAATTTTAAAAATGCATACTCTTCTAAATATTCACATGATCATCATCATTATCATATATAATGTAATGTTAACACTAAATCATGAATATGTCATAGCGCCTTTACTCAAATATTAAAATTCTAACAGTATATTGCCTGCCGGTCTCGGAGAGAATAATCAAAATCATCGTAAAATACAACTACAGACGATTCGAAAAGACTTTAACACATCTCAACTCAAACAGCGTAACTAAATATGTTGTACTAGCGATTCAAAGTGCACTTTACATGGATATTTACTACATACTCTAGGTTTTACTATCGGGAATTAGAATACAAATTAAGTTGTTTTAAACTAACTATAATTTATGGAACAGTAACAACTTTGAATGTTTGTTAATAAAAATAACCAATTCCTTTGAAGAGAATGGAACTAATCCCAAGGAGCAAAAATAGACCGGCGACCAATAACGAACATAACAGTTTCTAGAGACAAGTAAACATTTTTTTAGCCATCCTACTCATACACCTTTATGATAACACACACTTATATTCTTAACAATACAAGATAAAATACAATGAATAACAACAGCATTACAACATTTTCTTTCAATCCCAACAACATTTATTTTTCGGGATGACAACAACAGCTTTCTTAAATCCCAAAAACTTCTTAAAAGTTACATATGTACCTATGTATTTTACACCATTTTGTTCACATTTATCGATAGTTTTTTGTTTACATTTTAAGTGCAAATTGTCCAACTCATAGACGAAATTGTAGAGTCTGACGTAATATATACATTGTATCTTATATATTTTCTTACATAGTTCTTGAACAAGTTTTTCTTCTTTCTTTATTCAATATTATCACATCATCCAAAATATTGATGCTTTTTCCCCAACACAAGAGAAAAACAGATTTAGCTACAGGTATATAGCCATGACTATGACTGGATATTATATATTACTCTAATTAATTAGGACTAATTACTTCCTGTTCATATTGTTTTTTTCTTCTTCACCTGCCCTGCCTACATATTAATAAACCTTTTTTTCTGTCTGAGGCTAACCTTACCACGGTTTACTTATATTCTCCATCGTCTAGCCGGTTCCTATTAATACGAGAGTCTAGATAAGTATTTTGCTTAGCAAATATTTTAATGATTGATAGAATATTTGCAGAATGCTGTGTTTGTTTAAAGAAATCAAACTCAAATCATCAGAGACTTTGGTAAAGTTTCAGGCTTTAATTATTAATAATATGTCTATTTTGTCATTTCTTTTCATAAGAATTGATAATAATCTTGAAAAGGGGAACATAACAATCTTTCTATCTCTTCATCACTAATATACTATAAGTACCTAGGTGTAGTCATCCCATCCAAGTAGATATCATATTACGATCGATTTCTTTTTTACATTTTACCTGTGCGTTTGTATTATTTTTTTTGTGATGCGATGATGGAGACATCTGGCTTGATAAAGAGCTAAAACTTTATTTTAGCTGGCTCGCTGATAATATTATCCAGGAAAAACACCTTCTCTTGTACTCCTCCTATGATTGTAGTAGTCTTATCTAACGTGATAATACAGTTTTCTTTAAATAGTTAGTTATGTACACTTTTTTTTTGAATTTAGTAGTGACAAACTTTTTTTTTCTTCGAGAAAATATTTTTTTCTGAGAATATTTATTACTAAACTTGCCTTCGTGTGTTTTCTATTACTTTTAGAGAATAAATGCAGTCAGTCGATGATATTGCACAGTCGAGTAAGAAGAGATTCATCATTGTTTTTTTAAACATTAGCTTTGAAAATGTTAGGCATACATTTTGTTATGAATGAAATTTTGATTGGATTTTCAGAGTAAAATGATGTGATATTTTTGTAATGTATATTTACGTTTAGGTATTTCATAAACAAGTCGTTTAGGTATTCTAGGATATAATTCCTGAGTATCAAAAATGCTTAGTTTCATTATCAATTGTTAATGTAAACTTCCATTTTTCTATATAGTCTAGGGAAGGTCACTGCTTCCGGTGACGGACTCTGTTGTAGCTGGTAAAGATGCTGTACTTGCAGTTGGGGATGGAATGCGATGGGAGGATGACGGCGCTCCGGTGCTTCCGCCACCCCCGACACGTTGCTTCTTTCTTTCATGCCCAGCAGCAACGTAAGAGAATACGCAGAGCACGGAATAGCAAATATTCTCCGCCTACAAAGTAATCATTAAATGAAGATGAATTAGTTTTTGTGCTCATTTAGTTTATTCAATGAATTGATTCGTGCTCACAACAGAAACATACGAAACATGACTATTAGCTAACTACACAATTCTCAAAGCTACCGAGTTCTTCGGAAGAAAGACAAGATACATACATCACAGACATAAAAGTTAAACAGGAGCGTATGGGTACAACATACAGAATGGTTTAGAAATTGGATTCAGAGTTCGTCCAAATTTAAACAGCACCTTAAGCAAAATATATAACAATGTAAGCAAATAAAATGTAAACCAAAAAATTACCCGAAATGTGTTTAACGTAAAACCCTTTTAAATAAAAATAAAAATCGAGAGTAGTTCATCCACAGGGAAGAAAAAGAGGTCTTGGGTCCACATACACGTGCCATGTTATTACAAATATTTTCACAGTCATTTGTAACTTAAAGAAACTGAATATGTAATACTTAGAAAAGAGAACCGAAAGAAAGTGAAAGTATGGAGGAGGGTACAGTGGAGTAAAGGAAGTAACGAGGTGGTGAGTGGCATTTTCGTTTCATGTTTTGTGACACTTTTCACCACCAGCCTCAATCATATTCATAAGTGTTAAGTATACAGAGAACATGCGATGAATGTGCAAAGCGATCCTCTCAGCAGCCTAAATAGGAAAATTATCATTTTGATAAATAAAAAACACATAAAAATACACCATGAAAAAAAATTACCAGAGTAAAAAATTAAATAATAATAAAGTCACACATTAATACACACATTTAGAAGTTAGTTTAACATAGGCCTATTCACACTTTTTAAAGACTAATTTCATTTTAAAGATTTCTTACCATGGTACTTTTGAATTTACGTTGAATCACTTGACGAGACTTTGGATCTGAAATTATAATTAGTAGTACATCACCTCTCATTAAAAACCGCGTTTTTTTTCAATTATCGATTTTACTTGGGGATTGATTGTTAAAAATGTTTAGGGACATACTATATTCCTCCAGAACAAATATTCCTCCCTTTTGCGTAAAGCATTTCCTGATATGATCCAGCCGCACAAAGAACTGTTTCAGTTTTTGTTTCAAAAATGGACGGTTGGGAAGGACGGAAAATCATAGATAAAATACATAAAAATGACTTTAGTAAAGATGAATGGAAATATCTTATATAAATGCTTGTTTTAATTATGGTGCCATCATTAATTATTACTTCTATTACTTATCAAATCCTTGACAAATTACTAAAAACAATTATTTTATTATATTCTCTAAATAGTCTACAAAGCAGTTTCGAAACGTTTTTTTTTCTGACGGTGTAGCCATAGTTTTTTTTCTGTAAAATGTTTTCACATTGGCATAGGTATGTATTTTGGGTTTAGTGAGAAGAGGCGTTTTCTTGTGTGTTTTCTATGCAAAATATACTTTTTTTAAATCAGAAGAAAATTAACAAAACATCTAAAATATGTATATACAACTGATGTATGTTGTCATGAACAGGTACGTATCTTCTTGTATCATTTTATTGTGGTTTGTCATAAAACTGTAGGATTAAGTTTCATTGAAGCGTGTAAGCAAGCCAGAGCTATATAATGGAGCTGCTGCAGAGAAGAGAGAGAGAGAAAGAGAAAATATAACTGAACAAAAACATATTGAAAATGTGTTGTCATTGTTGAATTTGATTTTCAAGTAAAATCCTTCGTACAACCATCATATAACCTGGGAAAGTATTACCCCACGAGTGTTTTATTTTTTAGATTCGTTCTTTACTTGTTGTTCCTAACCCGTAGGGATTTTTGGAGTTACAAAAGATGTAAAATGCAAGACGGAGAGAAAGCTGAGAAAGATAGTCTAGTATAGATAGGTAGAGAACTTTATTCTTACACAAAATACAGTATTAGGTGGAGAGAGGTGGATGCAGCAATAAAACTTTAAATTGAAAAGTTGTGCTTTCATATGAAAGATATAATAACAATGGAATTTTACACTATAGACACAAGAAGCAGGCCTCGGAGCATGCTAAATAAGCGAGCGAAGAAGAAAAAGGTTCAAAAAATAAAAATAAATTTTTGATATTTTTAACAATATAATGATGGAGAGAAAGGCTGAGAGTAACTAAAAGCCATGTATTTACAGTCTAGAAAAAATGACTAACAATATGTCTATATATCTTCACCATACAGTAAAAAATGTACCGTGAAGGGGTGAAAAAAGAAGAGATGAATTTCCTTTCATATTTGTTTTTTTTTACATTACATATTATTTGACGGCTACTTCAGAATTTTGAGTTAACTTTCTTTCCCTTCATAAAGTTTGGAATGGATTTAAAATTCAATGAAAATTCTTCATAAACTGTAGCCAAAGTTAAAGTTTGTTTGACGGGAAACTGGCTGGCAAATTTTTCCAAACAAAATAAAACAGAATGAGAGGGCAACTTAATTAAAACTGCGAGAATTGATAGGGTAACAACTGAATTTGGTTATGGAGTCGGAGACAGATATATACTTGAGTTCATACAACTAAAAACATAAAAAAATGAAATCTCTGCACTAACAGTCAAGCCCATCTTGACAAAATCTGTGGAGTTCTTGAACTAAGAACCAAGTGAAGAAGAAAAAAACGAGATGGCCATCAGCATGAATTCTGATGTAAGTCTTGTTTACTATAACAAAATTAAAGTTAATGGATTTAAGACTGGTGAGATACGGCAGAAGTTGCGATTTGCGATGGATGGTTGTCCTATTGAGAAATAGGAAGTGACGAATTCCGCATAAATCTATCGAACCCTTTTTATCCATCTCTTAACGAAGGAAAAACAGTATATCTTCTGCTCATGTCCTCATGACTTTTCAGATTTTATTCCAAGCGGAGCTCATGTGTGCGGTTCATTATCTCCGGAAAATGAGTTACTAAAACTTGCATGTTACGGTAGTTGCAGTTTGGATTGGAGAGGTATAAAAAATGCTAAAACTAACACACAAAACTACCTCCTTTCCAATCCGATTTATATTATTATATTAAGC
>JAQGAI010002146.1:0-12911 GCA_034696905.1 Lepidocyrtus violaceus
AACCTCACTCGAATGTGCCATGTGGTACTGCGTTGACATTGCACCTGAGAAAATCAAAATAATGAGCACGATTTTCATAAAATTGTATAATATTGAGGTGAGGTATGCCTCATTTGTTCATACCATTTTTAACTCTCACTCTCAGTTAATGATATTAAAATTTAACGAATTTAGTTGACGACACTCACCTCCGGAGGAAATGCCCGATACACTCACTTTTTGTGGGTCAATGTTTAATTTTGCTGGAAATAAATTTTAGCATTATAGAAATTGTAGATTTGAGTATTTGAGACAATCGGATACAGGTAGATATATTTTTATCGATATTACTACTAAAGGACTATACTATACCAAGTCGAATTTGCCCATTTGCTCCATGGTACGAGGAAAATGCGGTGCAGCAAATTAATAGCAGGGTGAATCGAGTTATTTGCAACATTTTGAAAAGAGTTTCCGGAAGTATTCACAAGAACTATACGTCTGTTACTGATTAACCAGTTGGGTGAGTTCAAATTTTTCAAACGATTTTCGTCGCAGAAACAGCAACATTCCAGTTTCGCAACAAAGCTGATTTTATTCGACTGACGAAAGTGATGAACAGTTGAATGACATATTTTTTAACTGCTTATCTCATTGCTGTCAAGTCTTGTTCAAGATGACAAATAACAGAAGTTCAAATCATTTGAATCAATCAAGCCGGATAAATGTATGTGTAACCTGTGCTAAAATTTGCAAACAAATGGCAACTAATCATGAAAAATACGTACCGGTACTTACATACGCTGATAGACAACGACAACCACACTTGTACCAAGTCATACATCAAATCATTCGTTGGTCTTCAGTAAAATGACAGGCAGATTTTCAATAGTTATCTTCGTATGATACGAGTATAATTGACATCTTACAACTATAATGGCTAATCAGTCTCAATCTACATAGCACATTAAGATTGACTGCTGATTACCAATCAGTGATTAGATACATCCCATTAAAAGGAAGGGTGAAATGAATACCTAAGCGAACTTCAGACACAAACAAAGTAAACCGTTTCATTTAAAGCGTAATACTTTATTGCCTTTTGAATTTTGTATATTTTTTCTCATCAAAATAAGGTTTTAAATTTAGATTGTTACTGAGTTTTGCATTCGATTAACTAATAGCTAAAGACAAAGAGACAATTTATTGACCTCCATTGAACAAATATATTATTTTGTCTTTCAATTTCGTAAACTGCACCAAGACGTTTCTACAAAAGATAAATATTTTGCATAACAGGTTTCAAATTAAAATAATTAATGGTTTCACATATAAAAATAAATTTTCACCTTTCAAACAAAGGCTAAACACTGGTGCAACCAATCGATTTCATTACACACGAAATGCAAGTAAAGTACGATATATTTGTAATACCATATTTTACAATTATATTGGAACCAAATACAAAATAAAAAAGATTAATAAACAGTATAACAAACAATGTCTACATACATATATAGGAGACTCTGAATAATTAATATGAAATTAAAATGAACAATAAATTACGTTCAACTTTTTTTGCATTATCAAGTTAAGCTACAGAAAAGAAGCTGTTAGAACTCTTTCCATGCTGATAATACGACCGGTGGTTACAAGTGACAACATTGAATTTAAGAATTGCTTCCCTCCGTCGCAGTACGTCGGCGGTTCTGAATTTGAAATAAAACAGCATTAAATAATTGATTATGAATTTTAATTACTGCATGCTACCTTCACTGTAAGCCGATTCAGATGATATGGATATTACATTACCTCCAACAACTTCTTTATTTCCAACATTGCAGCACTGGATCTAGATTTCTCTTGCTCTAACTGCTGTTGTGTCTGACGAAGTTCTTCATTCAAGTCATTGTTCGCTTTGGTCATGTTTTCCAGGTCGTAAATAAGCTTCGCTTTATCTTTCACTGTGTATTAACAAATAAGATAATATTTACGAAATTTAAATTGACAAATTGACAATCAGTCGAAAAATATTCTTCTTAATCAAAAACGTACATACCATCTTGAGCGGCTTGCAAATAATTATTAATTGCTTTAACGCGATCTTTTAACATATCCACTTCCCCTCTCAATCGCATATTTTCATCCGTTAAACGTCCAATAATCAGATCCTTTTCATCGACTGGACTAGGGTTCATAACTGCCGATGCTTCAGATGTGTGGACAGGTGCGGAGCGCTAAAAATAAAAATATATAATCTATATAGCTTTAGCTGTAATTATCATTTTGTGATTAGAAACTACCTGATTTAAACAATTCAATAAAAATGGGATATCAATTACATGTACAAGTTGGGTTCAGTTCAGTTAGCTTACCACATTTTGCGGCACAGGCTGGCGACTCATAAGCAGTTCCCGTTGGATCACTTTCTGCCTTTCTCTTTCAAGCTCGAGTTTAGCTTCCAGACGGAACCGCTCCACCAGATCGTCATCAGCTTCCGGAGTTTGTTGCATTTGATAGTTGTGACTCCCCAAATATTGGATGTTTAAACCACCATTCATCATACTGTTCTGGTTGGGCATCGAAGTACCCGCCTGAATACAAGTAAAATTAACATAATAAAAAGTTTAAAAAATCGAATGGTACCACAAATATGTACATGTAAAGACATTAATCCTGTTGTTAAAATACTTACATCATTTAACCTTGCTTGAAACTCGGTTAAGGAAACCGCGGTAGGCTTCTTCTTTTTCCCTTTCCCCGGCGGTTTATTTTTCTGCTCCGTCTCATATTCAATCTTAGACTGAAGTAAAGCATTTTGTAGGTCTGACGCGTAGGCTTCATCCATTGTCTAATGAAACAAGTTCAGTTACTAACTTATCTTCAACAAGTAATTATTAGCTACAGCATTATAATTTTCTATTTTAAAAATTACATCCGCATCACGCTTTTGCCACTGATCCCACTGCTGGTTGGACATTCCTTTAGGTCGAACCATGACTTTCTTTTGAGTTGCATTACCATTCTTCTGCTCATCAACGTCAACCGTAACATTGGTGGGGAACTCCTTGGAGGAAGAACTGGTATTGTCATTATTGCTGATGCTGTTACCATTCTGCTGGCTTTGATTAACAGCCCCCTTGTTCTTTTTCTTTCCCTCAGATGAACTTCCGAACGCCAAACTTTGGAGCTAGAAACCCAAAGAAAAAGAACAACGTTACTGTACTTACTTAATTGAAGCTACCCAAAATCTTACTAATCTCTACTATATGATTAATTCATAATCTGCCAAACCTGCTTCTTATCTGTTTTAGGATTCCCTTTCTTGTTAGCCTTGTTCTTGGCGTCCCCAGAGCCGGATCCACTTTTCTTCTTATTCTTCTTAGAAGCCACTTCAAATGGGTCCCCAGCATCATCCGGCAGAATGTCAAACCTTGAGGCGGTGTTTGCAAAAGACATTGTTTCAGTTCTGAAACATGAAAATCAAAGATTAAATCAAACTCAAATCAATTAATATTAATAACGATTTTATTTATCGTCAATCATCAGTCGAACAATTCCGTTTGAACCTCCTAGAATGTAGAACATGGAAGGAGAACTGCGTCAAACGCTTTTACTACCCACGATTCAACTAAATCTCTCATCACCCATAGATTAAACGTGCTTTTAGTTAGCTAGTTTGAATTTAAATTCAAGCCGACACCCGCCTTCATTCATCATTTGCAAACTACAAAACTTTAAATCTACTAAAGACTACTATATCTTTTAAATACTTACCGATTCGCCACGGGACGTTGAATATCACTTTTCTTTCAACCTCACTTTTTTTAGTTTACTTCCAATTGAAACTGTTTAAATATCACTAACAATTCTCTCACTCTTAGCTTGTCAATGAACAGAACGAAATCCAGCAAAATTGGCAATCGGATCGGAATCAATAACACAAACACATTGATTTTTTCACTGCAATGAACACTGTTTGCTCTTGTGTATTATTCGTACGTGTACAATTAGATCGAGTCTCAGTCAGTCGAATATCCCTGTCACATCACAATCACATGTGTGCGGTCCGTAATGTTTAAAAAGATTTCTCGGCATCTAAAAGCTCAGCTCTGCTCTGTGTGCTGCTGCATGCTTTACTGATATGATATTGGAAATTGGAATGCAAAATCCATCCATAATATTCGACTATATTACGTAATATAAACGTTCGCGTTCATATGAAACACAACGATATCGATGTGATATGCTCATAAAGCATAGCTATCAAAGGAGAATGCCTTTCTTTAGTTTACAGACCGACCGACCGACCGGACCTACAAAAATCATTCATAACCCGGTTTATTCATACAATAATCTATATTCATTTCGAACAACTGCGTAAGGTTTTAATTTTTAATTAAATCCTTAAATTAATTTTTTATTGAATGTGGTGGGAATTTCTCATTTTATCGTCCTCGTAAAATAAAAGGAACGAAGAGAAAAACCAAAACGAAGCGAAAAAGGCAATTTTCCCGACATAAATAACTATAATCGGATCGTATCCCTTTGCCCCAGAGAGGACAAGGCAAAAATGCATGAAATGAAGTACTTGAGCAGATTTATGGCTAAAAATGCACATGAACTTACTGAACTTTTTCATTTCTTCATCTATCTTCAACAGCAGCTTTTCACTTTTAGTATACAGCTCAGAACAATCAATCTTTCCATGTGTGGATGTGGATTTTCTGTCGGCAAAAACATCTGATTGAAGTGTTGAATGAATCGAGAAACGTCTGTATAAATCACTAAATAAATAAATAACATTAAAATCAAGTTAAAATTACAACGAGTTAATCGTTAACCCTTAACCCATTAACCCTGCAAACAATTACGAATACTGAATACACCAGAAAAGCGATATTTTATAATATTCATATTCGGAAGATTTTTCATTGTGAAGAAGGTGGTGCTCTCATCTCGGTGGTTGGTGGTGGGGAGAGGAGGACCAAGAACATCATCCTCTAAAAGAACTCAATTACTTTACGATTAGTTAACGTCTACATATTTAAGATGAGTGCATTAAGACTGATATTCCCTAAAGTAGTCTCAATTAATTCGGTGAGATCATGTAACTTTTGCTCCAGTAGTTCTGTGTCCCTTACAAAACGACTTGGAATTGTGGGTACTGCTGGTGGGAGGCTACAACATGTGACGCCAGATTGTTACCCCCGTCCCGTCATACTTTCACCAAGTCTTGTGCCAAGTTCGGTCATTTGTAAGTTTGCAAGAATCATATTTCACTCCTTCTTGCAGTCATTAAAATCGCATGCTAACATTGCCAACTACAAACTAACAACTAACTAAAAACGATTTTTTCTTTCGAAATCTAGATCAACCCCACAGAAACGCCGGGCACAGCAAATGGTCAAACATCAAGCATGTCAAACAAGAAAAGGATATGGCCAGATCCGCTCAAATCACAAAATATCTCAATTATGTAAAAGCTGCGATAAGAGGTAAAGAAGCCCGAGCTCTCTGCCCTCCTTATTTAATAAATTATTGATTATTACTTCATACTTACGAAGTAACCGAATTAAAATTGTACCCGTTTATATATGCTAAATAGAATCCGGAAATGCTGACCCAAAAACTAACAGTAAGTTAGCAGCAACTATACAGCAAGTGAAAGATGCCAAGCTTCCGATGGCTGCAGTTGACAGACTAATTCTGAGCTATCAGGTTACTTTCTACTTCTGAAACTCTGAACTCATTAAATTAAAAATATATATGTCATTTGTTATTTATTTACATTCGTTTGATGTTTCCATATTTTTTTAGAATAAAAAGGATAGCCAGGCTTGTATTTATCCTGTCCGCGGCCCCGGAAATTGCACTATGCTGATTGACTTGGAATCGCCGAATGTGAGCAAGTCCAAGCAGGAGGTTAACACTATACTTCGAAAAAATAAGTGAGAAAAGATAATTAGTAATTTTGTTACTTATTAGTAAGAAGTATTTAATTAGAGCATGTCTTGGATGCCTGTGAGAGCTGAAAGTAAACGGCAATGAACAGAAAGGCCTATCCCATATTAAGAAATCTAATATAGGAAGAACATAAATATTGATTACGTACTACTAATTGATTTTTACTGAATTGCAGGGGAATCATTGCAGATAATTCAATGGTAAATCTGTTTGAGCAGAAGGGACTCCTCCTCGCTTCCGAGATTGATGGGAAGCCCATCACCGAAGAGTTCTTGGATGAAGCCACAATGCACGCAATAGAAGCTGGTGCTAATGACGTTACCTTCATCGGCGACCATCCGGAATTCGGGGCCGTCCTGGAGTTCTCCACAGAGCCCTCGGCTTTCTTTAAGGTGAAAGGTGCCTTGGAGGGAATGAAATATAATTTGGCCCATGCGGATCTGCTCTACATACCAAATATATGTGTAGAGTTGAATGATGAAGAGATTGAAGCAGCCAATAAGTTGTTTACTAAATTAACCGAGCATTCGGATGTTCAAAATGTTTTTGTAAACATAGCATAATTACTAATACTAACAATAATTATATGATAGAAAAAAATTATCTAAATAGGGTTAAATAAAATGAAAACGAAACCGAAGTTTGGACTGAGAAAACTTAATGGAATTTTAAAAGGTTTAATTATTTCGTGAGTTATCCAATTATCATATTGTAAAGATCAATTAAAAGATTCCATTTCGAGAGAAAGGTAAAAAAGAATGACAATTTCCAATCCAATGTTACTTTAACTAGAATTTGAATCCAATTGTTAGATAGAATGTATTTAAAACTAAAATCAGCTAGATCATGGCCCTGTCTTGATCTCCTATTGGAACTGAAAAATTCCAGCTTTCGTTCCACATCGAATTTCGAATCACATTAAATTCTACCCTTATGCGCATGTCATTTGCATTAAATTAGCTTGCTTCCATTCTTCCTTTGTCCTTTCTACAGAAACTCTAACAATGTCTATTTCTGATTTCTGATTGACTATAAGCATTAAAACTAACTTAAAAATATCGCTTCCCCCCCTGCCCCAATTCGAATTTTCCGTTTCATATCATCGTCACTTCATTTGCATTGCATTACCACCCAGGAATTTTTAGAGATTGAATCTAATCTAATATCTGCATGTGACGAGAGAAGAAAGGAATGTGAAAGCATAATAATATACGTATGCAAATTGAATAACCTAATTACTCAAATGTTTGATGTATGTCGCACTTTTCTTGAACGAGATTGAACCTGATTCTTCTGTTCTTCTTCCCCTTTTTGGTTTTTACCCCTATTTCTGTTTTCCAGTTTCGTTCCGTTCCAACTTCCAGTTCACCTTTTCTTTTCCGATCATTTACATACTTCTTCAGTCAATGATTTACATAATCGACAACAAAATATGTATTTGCATATTGAATGACGAAATATTTTGAATTAGAAACTTATTGATATGTGGTAGTTCGTTACACAACAACACAACTGATCAACTGATATGTCTACCTGATTCTGCACGCACATATATATGCTCGGCTCGGCTCCTTTTTGCTACTTTTTTGCTTGGCCTGCTCCTGCTCCCACATATTACCCCGGTTCATTTTTGTTTGTGTGTAGAGAGTAGAGATGGATTGAACTGAGATCCTCCTGCATTATTGCATCCTGCTGGTCCTTGCCGGTCGGTCGCATGCTAGCTGTGTTCATTTGACAAGAGGCTTTTCACACGAGAAGTTGGCTGTAGAAGGAGGCTGCTTGCTGCTAAAACACTAAATAAAAAATACGTAAGTTTGTCAGTGCACTTTTTTATAATTGTGGATTTGCATTTGGTTTGGTTAGATTAGTTCCAGTAATTAAATTAGTTTGTTTGATGGCTGAAAGTTGTTAAAGTGTAAACAGTAAACAGTAAAGGGAATACGATAAAAACTCAATTGAGTGGAGAAGGTAAGTTGAGCAGAATTAGATTATTAACTACAATAATTTAAGTGTGTTGAGAATTATCAAATCAAGTCACAAGTTTAGCAAAATATGTTGTCCTTTTGAAGTTGCGTTGTTCATTGAATTAATTTTATACTGATACTAAGTACAATTTTTTTTAACCTTTATAGCATTGGGTTTCTGCAGTGTAGTTGATCTAATCAGTTTTGGGATTGGGATTGAACGTGTGAATTTTTAACTTCGGAACCGACGGACGGACGGTGGACGGAGCAGTAGTTAAAATTAAAAAAAATTGATGGAGATGGAGACAGGAGGGGAATCGGCTGGTGGTGACGTGCTGGGAGGTGGCGATGCTTTAGTTGCAGTTTCAGAATCATCGACATCACCGGATGTGAAGAATGCCGATAAGAGCGAAAGCGAAAAAGTTATCACTGCTGGCGCTGGCAACTCCTTCGAATTTCAAGATATTTTGGAAAATGACGTGGTAAGTTCTGACGAATTAGCATTTTCACAGTAGAAGCAATTATAAAACGTATTGTGATTTGATTACTAAGCATTTTTATTGTGGAATGTCATTGTGGATTGATTACTTTACTCTGCCAGGTATTTAAGAAGTTAGTTACGTTCCTCAATTTCGAAGACATGAAAACTCTCAGCACGGTGTCAAAGGCAGCCCTCCAGGCTGTTCGGGAGACCACGGAATTTTCTAATCGAGCCCAGCTCAAAATTTGCAAGGAAGTTATCAAGAACAAATTACTTGATGAGAGTACCTATCTGTGGAAGCACATAACATTGGATCTCTCGATTCCGGTTGAAGTAGTCGATTTAGTCGCAGATGTATTAGAAGAAGCAGAGTCCGTGTACTTGACACTTCCAGAGCATGCTATAGAAGACCATAAGGTTGCCCGTTATCTTGAAGAAGTTTTGCGGAAGACGAAGAAACTGAAAACTTTGGGTATGGAAGCGGAAATAATGAACAAAATCCTTCACGACGTATTTTCGGATGTGGTAATTCAGCAGGTCCTGAGCAAAATCCAGTGGCTGGAGATACGAGCTTTTGACAAACATACAGAAAATCGTACACAGCCATATTACCTCGTGGGATGCTCAGAGGATGATGACGAAACGCCGTTTCAACGGAATTTCCTTCAGCTTTCAATGATGTCGCTTAACTTGAAAACCTTTTTATTCGGGAAGGTGCTCCAAGTAAACGGCTCTGAATCCGCCTGTGTGAAGTTCATTCCTAACATTATTGAATGTATAAAGGATACTGTAGAAGATCTAGAGCTACATCTGCACGTATGGAAGTTTGAGGAAATGAAAGGAATCCGATGTCGGAATCTGAAGCGTCTTACCCTATCAGCATCTGGAGGCGAAATGCATGCAAGCACTGTAAAAACGTTTCTCAAGAATCAACCACCGTTGGAAGAACTGGATATTTCACTGAGTAATGGGTTTCCCATTAGCATTTTGATGATGTTGCAGGGAATGCTTATGAAGATGAAAAAGTTGCATTTGAAGGCTAAACGCTTTGTTGGCCGGTGTGAGCCAGTGGATTGGCAATTTTTGGAGAGAATGACGGAGCTGAAAGATTTTGCAATTCGGAAACCTGTTGGAACGGACTCAACTGAAGCAGAATATGGCTATGGCGAAGAGTTTCTGATCAAACTTCCTCCAACAACTGAGAAAATTTCCCTACAAGGCTTTCAATCCTTTTGGAGGGAAGACCGCGATGCTGAAGACAGGAACATTGGGGATTTACTGGCTCGTTTCGAGAATTTAAAGGAATTGAACCTACTCCGAAGTGCTGGTGCTGTAACAGACAACGGTCTGCAGAGCCTAATTTCTAACTGCCGCAAGTTAGTTTCGTTAACTTTCTCTCATTGTCACGAGGTGACTGATTATGGAATATCTGGAGTTCCGCCTCGTGATGAAAAAGAGGAGGGCGAACAGAAAAAGACTGGAGTTTCTTTGGACGAGCTGACTGGTAGGTTTCATCATGTTTTAAGCAATTTGATGATTTTAATCTTATATAACTAATATAACACATTGCTTTTGCCTATTTTTTTTAAATTTCCTCATTGTTCATGCTTCTCTAGGTCTGGTTCATTTGAAGATACGATCTTGCCCAAATGTAAGTCATGAGACTTTGCTTAATGTTGCAAAATTCAAGTCTCTTCGGTCATTCGACTACTACAGAAATGTTCATGTAAGTTTAATAACAAAGTAAATGAATATGATTTAGTTCTTACTTTTAGTATTCGAGAGAATAGACATCATAAAGCATTTTAAGTATAAGTATGCATTATATTGCGTATAAATTACTTATCTAAACCAAATACGGTCTTGCTTTTAAAGCTTCCAAAGGAGTACCTGTATCAGATTGTCCGACAGAATCCTTGCCTGGAAAGTATTGGACTTAATATAGTGTCTTACGAACATGATGAGGAGTATCTTAATGAGTTGAAGAGGGAAGTGAAAAATATCAACTCACGTGTTCATTTCTTTGAACTTCTGGTTAGTCCATTAGAATATGCTTACGATGAATAATGATAAGAATTTATGTCTTTTATACTGTATGAATTTCCTTTACCTTTTGTTTCGAAACTAAATTAAACAAAATTCATATTTCCTTTGCAAATTGTAGGAGAAGGCTGACTGGGAAGACGACGATTCTGATAGTGATGCCAGCTCTTTCAATGACGGTGACAGCGACTTCAGTGGCGGTGGATATCCTGCAAACACCGGTGATTTGTACGGGTTTGATGATTATGATGAGGACTACGACGATTCCCCGTATGACTTCGATGAGGATGAAGATGACGAGGACTTATAGATTAGTTCGATTGTCGATTTGTTGTGCTTGTAACTAAGTCATTTGAGAACAATTGAGTTGTCTAACCTTTTTACTAGCCACTAATTAATTGTCCGTTGTTTTTGTGCTATACATACAGAAGCGTATCTCAAATTAATTAATTTGTTATAATTTTGATTTTGTACTTTTCTAAATAAATAAGGTATAGATCTATATGTGTAATTGAATCTATCTATAAAAACTTTAAAAAAACTCATGTGATTGTCGTACAAAACTGCTAGATTTACGAAGAATGAAGGACTGATATACCCCATACTGACGAATATAAAAAGTGAAACAGTTTATATTAAATTAAATCGAAATGCCATTGTTATTCTATTATTATGTACCTATATTCATGATAGAACTATTGTTTAAAGTATTTTTTTGGATACCTCCATTTGTGTAATCCCAATCTCACTCAATCAGGGTACGTAATAAAATATAAGATACAGAACAAAACGATCCCATCTCACGCTGACCTGTCATCATCATTAATTTTCGTTGTCAATGTCATCATACTCATTGTCACAATTTCAAACTGATTCATTTGTATGAAGCTACAAAAACAACAGAAATGCCAGTAATTCAATGCAATCTGTGTGATATGGGGTAAAATGAGATAAATATATTTTATTCATTCTTCATTCATTCTTAAATTAACTTTTGCAGCAATGGGACGGATCATTCCACCTAACACTTCCAATATACCATTTCCACTCACTCATTCTCACAACTTATAACCCAGAATACAGAAATTTCATAAATGCCCGATTTCATATTATTGTATCCACTCTCGTGAATTTCCAGTTTCCCAATCCGTCCATGTTCCACAAGTTCGTATCGGATCTTCAGTTTTTAGCCCTTTCTTCAGCTTTCATATGCGCCTGTTCGTTACTTTCTCATGGTATTTCAGTCATGGTCATATAATATTATTAGGCATATAGATTCCAATTAGGTATGTTCATATCACTTGACTTGAGTTTTAGCAAAAAGTTGCATGCGATGTATTATGCGCACATATTATAGTGGAAAGCAAATATCAAAGCAAGTACATTTCTGCATGTACCGTACCTATATGAGTGAGCTCATGAAATAAATCCTTTTGTCTAAAACTTCCATAAAACCCTATCATCCAACAATATTCCTGGCTCTATCTTTCCTATACAACGTCAGCTGAATTCCAGGTGTTACGTAAGGAATATAGTATGAGACCAGTTTTTCCCTTAAAAAATGATGCAGGATAGAATTGATATAAATCGATATCTATGATCTGGGAACGCTGCATAGCATATTGCTGCAGGACTAAGGTCGGATACAATTCTCTTTATTGAGTCAAAGAAATTATTTGTTGTAATTTACTGAGTGCACGCACATTAATTTAGTTTTCATTCGTGTATGTGCTTCTCATGATGTGATAATATTCACCGAAGAAAATTCTAGTCATCATTCCCTGTTTGGTTTAAAACTTAAAACTGTTCCTTGAACTTTCGCTGCAATTTTAGTGTTAAGAAAAGTGCATTACTCAGAAAAGTTGTCGTATGCTCGAATTTTTTTCCATTCATGAACTGAAGAATCTTATCTTGCCGTCTTGGATTGTAAATTGTAAAACTAACGAACAAAAGTGAAACAAATCATTATCCAATCCATAATTCATAAATGAAGCTTGAACGTTGAACCGGACTTCCAACAAACAACCACGAATAGTTCAGCTGGATCCATTGATGAATGGCATGTAAGCAAATACTGAAGGAGGAATCAGAGACGTAATGATTCTCGCCTTTAATCTCTTGTATCATAGTAAGTTTACTACCCAAGACTTTATATTGTTTTTAATCTATTTTTAATTACCTATAATTATTTACTTTTTATAAAAATAAACTTCCAGTTAATACTCTCAAAAATGAATAACATAAATAAACAAATTACAAAAGACGAACAATCGTGTTGGATGTTAGAGTGTCAAAATGGTCAAAAATCATTTCATACCTAATTCATATTCTTACAGCAGAATACCGTGAAGAAGGCAAACAAAAAGTACAAAATAGACAGATTTTATTTTATGCCATGTAAGTTTCATTCATTCATTCACAATTACAAAAAAAAAATATTCTGACGAATGGGTTAGTTCCCTTCTCTAGTTTCAATT
>JAQGAI010002147.1:0-12910 GCA_034696905.1 Lepidocyrtus violaceus
TTACAATTAGACAACATGTTTATGTATGGCTGGATGACGCGAGATTCTGAGGAGATAAGACAATGAACCGGATCTATCTCTAATACTTAACTTAGCTTTTGATAAATGATGATCAACAAAAACATTATCAATTACGCTTCTTGGTTGACTAATAGTAATAATACCAGTATTTTATTCGGTGGCTTCGTACGAGAAAGTTGTTGATTGGGAAAATGTGGAACAAGATTGACGAGTATGGATCGGGCTGGTTGTGTACGTGAGTCTTGTTCTAAATTACTCCATTCCAGATTCCAGCAGCATCCTCAATCCTCACAACAAACTCATGTTAATGCTGAAGTGGACAAGCATTTTTTTTTTTTATGAAAAACGATCCTTGAAAAAAAAGGCCGGATCTAATGCAATTATTCATGAAACGATAAGTGTGAACCAAAAAGGGGATTTTTTATATCAATTCATCTCATCAAATCAAAGAGGATGGCTTTTTTTTACAAGAAAGTGTCTCGATTTAGATTTGTTTGTATGTAATTTATAATTTGTAAAAAAATACACAAGTTTCATTTCATCTAGCCACTTTTAAATTCATAAAAAAAAGAGATTCAAGCTACTTGAAAAATTACGTTTTTGAAGAGATTCTCTCAAATGAATATGTTATGTGTCTATGGCTGATGATGAGTTTCTTTATGAGATGGCGATGACCATTGTTCATGCAAATTAGTGCCATAATTCTAATTGAAAATGCACGCGTTTCTTAAATACAATCTCAATCTCTTGTAGCCTATTACAGCCTACATGGTAAAATGGTTTCTGTTTTGTGCACAATTTATTTTAGCAAATAAATGGCTGCTCACCAAAAGTTAACGTTCTCTTTTAACAATTTAATTTTCAGAGTGCTGATTGAATTCTTATACTTTCTTGTACTTGTGACATGAATAGCCAGATACATCCTCATAATTCATGCACTTAACAGAATCTTCAGATTTTCAATTTATTTGCACAAAAAAAACATTTTCATTTCATTTAGGCAGACAAGTGTCGGGTCGGGACTCGGTACTTTTCATTTAATTTCGGAAAACAAACTGGCTAAATTAGAATGAGAAGTTTCAGAGTAAACAAAGCCGTTTTTGAAGGGAATTGGTAATCCAGGTTTGCTCTTTGGCAGCACTCGTGCCAAATCGCCATTTCTTCAATACAATTTTTCCTTCGAACGGATGATGATGAATGGCATGGGCGATTACTTCAATCTGAAAGGTTCTCTCTGTTTTTTTTTGGGGTGTAACTTTTTGTCTTAGATTTTTCTTCCCCGTTTTTATAAGGCCATACGAAAAACGCCGGCTTTTTTTCTTTGAGCCGAAGGTGGAATGGTTGGTGCTGGTGTGTCTTTATCTGAAAGAGAATCTTTGCATACATTTTTTTTTCACCCAAAAAGCCAGCTCCTTCTCCATCTTGTTCTTATATTTCCCTTTATGACGGTGTTTATCGCTCCTTCGATTACCGTTTTATGATTCATTGTGCAAACACCTCGAGGGACTTGTTGCCCATTTTATGCAAAACCAAAAGTAAAGTGGCTTGGCTTGGTATTTTTCAGAATGTTTCAAGTTTAGGCTGTGCACTGGCAAATTTTATTTGCCTGAGAGGAAAAACAAGAAGATTTCAACTCCCACAGCTTGTGTAATAAACGCTACCTCACAACCTACTCAAAAAACATTCGGTTTTTTACTGAATTTCGCATATTTGAATCTATTTATTGAAATAAATCGTTTCGATTTTCGATGAAAAAATCTTTTTGAGTAAAAGGGAATGAATGGTTTTTTTATGTAGTAGCTTGGTGAAGTGGAAGCCAAACAGTAAAACAGTTATTACATAATGCGCTTGTGCCTTCGTTCCATTCCCAAAAAATAAAACATATTTGATTTGACCCTCTTGGTCGGCTTTTAGAGGGTTCTTGTCAAAGTGTTTTGTGTTTTTTTTTACTTTGTAGCTTTTAAATGTTTTACATGATTACTAATTTCGTTGAGAGCTACATTTCAACTAAATGAGTTCCGTATCATCATCATCAACTTCATCACTTTAAAAAAAGATCCTGATTCATCCCCCTTTACAATCATGATCATCCCTATCATCACATAACATGATTATCATCATCTTCTTTTGAGTCTTTCGGTTTGCATCTATGACTAGGACCGGCCTGAAGTGCAGAGAGGTCCCAGTTTTTTTTTATTCTGTAGACGAGCAACTTTCGAAGAGGACAATAAAAGCGCGTTAAAATATTATCACTATCATCAGATATCACTTCTCCCTCTGTTCACCCTTCTCTGTGTGTTGTCTTTGTAGGGAAACATTCGAAAACAAAAACAATTTTTCTCTCTCAGAAGATTAAGGTGAATATGACTTTACACACCAATTTCCCTTGTTCCGAAGCTGGAGAATGGGTTTCCCTTCATTGATCCCATTCAAATTACTCCAATCCGAAAGCCTTCACCGAAATGTGGTTTAAAATTAATGAATTGAATTATAGGTTTAAAAAAAATCACCAAAAATAAATACCAAATAAATTCTCCTATCCCATACCATTGGTCGCGTTGGTCCAGTGGACACTTGCTAGGCTTAACTTATACTAGGCTTAGAGCTTGCGACTCCGGTCGCCGGCCAGAGTTGGGTTAGGGGGTTTCCTTACGTAAAGAGCACTTGTGCTCTGTAAGTAACCAATCTCCGATAACCGCATCACACATTAAATTGTGTTGAGCCACATGACGAGATCCTCCTTGTACTTTTCAGCTATTAGCTACTTCCGCTCCCTAACCCACTCACCCGGTATAAGTGGTCGGCAAGTGTGGGACCCGGGTTCGATCCCAGGCGCGACCAAATTTTTTTTTGCACTTATGACTAATGAAACTTAAATGAGGCTAACTAATATTTCAAAGTATTTTTTAAATTAAATTACCAATCCATGAATCAAATTACGTACACCATTGCATCGTTAACAATCCAACAGTTCGACGAAATAAATAAATCACTCAATCAATCGATGAATTAAAATCCGATCGTAATTACACCAATTACACCTGTTCCAATTTGACGAAGATGCTCTATGAATGTTGGGTAAATAAGTTACTAAAATTCCAATTTATTTGGGTTACCTTTTATTCAATTATCATTATCAATTACAGTTTAATCAATCAAAATACTAGAGAATAATAGAAGGAGGTGGACATTTTGCAAAACCATATTCATTCGCTTTTCACCCTTCCTTCCAAATTCTTATTTTGTTGCAGTCCCTGAATATAAACTTTAATAGTGTGATATTGATGATGATGATGATCCTAATGGTTTGACTATCAACAAAAGAACAACTCGTTTTTGTTTTTTTTTTTACAAAGAAGCCTTGTAGTATCGCTTGGCCCGCTCGGCTTCCTTGGCGCACTCCGCAATCTTCTGGTCTTCGCAGCAGATCACCGGGGTGGGGGCGGAGTGTCGCAGGGTGTCAACATTAAGCTCGGGCTGATGAGCCGGATGACCCGTCAGGGGGAAGCCTAGAAAAAATCAAAGTTATAAATCAATCAATTCTCTTTTCTCCACGAATTGGCAAAATTAAATGGAATGAGTAACGTGCAAAAAAATTGCAATATTTGTGCTCACTTTTGATATCCAACAGCACGTCCCGTGCCTTGTTACACACTGGCTTGGCGAAGGATCTCATCGTTTCGGTTACGTAATAGTGGCCATACTGAATAAAAAAAATTGTCATTTTTTCTTAAATCAAATTCAGCGCTGAATGGAATTAGGTATAGTTAAATAATTTCGGATGCTCACCTGAGATATGCGCGGCCCATGATACTTGATGTACTGGCGGTCCCTCTGCTCCTCCACCCAGTTATTGATGAGGGTCTCCTCCCCATAACTGCATGCCAAAGGGTTCTCCACCCATCCACCCCGCTCCCTGGTGTATGCCATGCCCATCCGGACCTTCCAGGGGATCTCATCCCAAGGATCTCCATAAGTTGCTGCAAAAATAAAAACAATTGCAGATTTAGTTTGATTTTTTTTTTGCAAAATGAAATGGGCAAGTATTATTAATTATTTATTTTTTGTTTACCCGATCGGACATTATAATGGAAGGGGCCTCCAATCAGGGAGATGTCCTTGGCCCTCAGGATCTTCCTGGAGAACTCGCCAGGGTCATACTCTTCCTTGCCCCGGTTGAGATCGATTTTGTACTCCTTCTGCACCTTGGCCAGAGTTGCCTTCGTGTGCTTCTCCAGCCTCCTTTGCTTGTCCTTTTGCTTTTGAAGCCAGGAAACCATTTTGCCTTTGGATTAGGAAAAACCTAGCTAGCTAGCCTCTGCCCTGTCTGTATAATTATATGCACCTGCCTACTATAGAGTGAAGTTAAGTTGGGTTTGCCTTTTAAAAATCCTGTGCCGATAAATTGACTATATGACCGCTGCTATTCAGAAAATTGCTCATGAGAATGTGACCTCCAGTCGGAGACTCCCAAGTAATGCCAAAAAAACATGAAATGTGACAAAAGTAGGGCTTAGCGCTACACACAGCCAGTGCTCACAATTATGTTATCTAACATGTATCATAGGAGATATGCAAAGTTCACTAATGGATTTTCTGATTCTTCTCCTTCTTTTGTTACGTGAAAAATAATGGGGATGATGATGAGATAAAGGCTCCTTGCATAAAAGAACTTTTGATGATGATGATGATGATGGTGATGCATTGACCTTAACACAAACTGCTTTGATTCCACCACCTCCAATGTCGTGATCTATCTATTCCCATTTTTTTAAAAAATATTTTCTGAAAAGAAAAATTATTTAATATTCTAATCTTATATTATGGTTCACCTTCACTCGTCGTCACAACGCAAGAAGAAAAAAATCCCTGTATTATTCTATTCAACCCCGTCATCAAAGTCATCATTATCGCATCCAACCCTCTCTCACATTATAAAAAAAAACTGCCAAGCCATCATATCACCATCATCATCATCAACAGCATCAGCCAGAATAAGTATTGCACATTTATCCCAAAATATTCTGAACAAAGTTTTTTTTTTATGTGGGACACAACAACACACATGGCTTAGGTATTCATATATGGATTATTACAATGAGCCAGCGAGATAGAAGAAGATTCGCTTTTTATGAGAAAATTTGGATTTCTTGAAAAGCTTCAGAAAAAGATGATGGGAAGGACGGCCTTCAAAACTGATTCTTTCGCCTACAAACTTCTCTCAAGAAGAATATGTTGTTGATATGAAAAGGAAATGGGAGAGAAGACATCATTTGCGCTTCATCATCATCTTCCCCAAAATATTATCATAAGTTGGCTATGAACGAAGGAACGAAATTGAAAGTTGTAAAGATGATGATTACTACTACTACGCTCTCTAAAGCCATGTCCTTTTAGAAAAAAAAATGACTGTGTGGAGTGTGGAGGTAGGTGAGTGAGAAGGTGCGTAGACGTAATATTCAAAATAGGGATTGAACGAAACGAAAAAAAAATATCCTTAATCCGTCTTGAGTGAGATGGGAATGGGATCCATCCCAAATTCAGAGCTTTTAAGCCGGAGCTCCATAGTCTATACAAACGAGAATGGAATGGGATGAGAGCGAGGGGTATTCCTCTGTCAAATAAAAAATGATTCTCTGCCTTGAAGCCAAATTATAAAATAAAAATCAGCCATAGTGTCTTCTCTTCTCTTACTTTTTTATGGAGAAAAAAAAAGTATTGTTCATTTCACAAAATTAGTAATATCGTAAAGTATCGTATTTCGTATGGCATGGCTGATGTGAGTTATGTAACGAAAGTCTTTGGCCAATTTGCCAAACCTGCCATGTGAGAATGATAAGTGTGAGAAACAAAGTGGCTTCATGTTTTACATGGAGTGATTTGTTTTTACATGTAACATGGCCTATGCTAAACTTTAAACATTATGGCCATTTGTTGACGAGATTGATCGTTCAAAGTCCCGAAAATTTTGTCAGTTTTGTCAACTTTATTTGCATAAAAACAAGAAACAAGCCATGTTACTTCCTCTCTGAAAGAAAATTGCACTTCTTAAGCTTTTCCTTACTTGCATGTAATGTAATGATGATTATATAATATTGACAGTGTTCCGTTTCCATTCTCATGCTATTATTCTTTAAATAACCCAGGATAAATAATTTTAGGGTATTATTCAACGAGCTTTGATGCTTGATGTGATGATGACTCTCTGGTTATTTCCCATTCCCACCTCCTGTGACTGAGCTGTTGCTCTTTCTCTGGCTCTTTATTTTGGCACTGATTTATTTTCAGTAAATAGAGGATGATGATGATGATGATGAGCAGCGTCATTGGTGAATGGGAAGTGACTTCAACAATAAGTGTGGGACCCTCTCTCTTGACAAAACAAAATCCAAAAATATACATAAGCTGGGATGGGAGATTTTTTTTTAAAGTAAAGTACCAAAATTACATCATCCGTTAGCAAAAAAAAAACAGCAACAACAACAACAACGTTAGTTGTTCAATGAGGCTCATTCATTATCATTATCATCATTACTACTTTGTAGTTAATGTAATGTGCTTAGCTCGGATGGAAATTTATTGTGATGATGATGTGAACCTGTCTCCTTTTTACGAGCGGGCGGATGATTTGTCAATGCCGTAATATTGTCAAGCCAAGTGTTGTGTTGTCGTTTCATGTAGTTTTGGGAGGGAAACAGGAGGGATTGCGCAGGAAAATTCTCACATTTATTTTTATACATCGCATCGGTAAAAAAAACAGCTAGACAGGCAGGTTAGAATTTTGTAGAAGCATCGGTTTTACTTCCAATCTTCCAACCCATGCTACACTTATCTTCATCGTTAAGTTAGAAAGAAACAGAACTTGGGTTTTTTACCGGACTCGTCGTAGCGGTTGTGACCCCTGACCTTCAAGGAAGTAACGATGAAATCCAATGTTTATTGTTATGATGATGATGATGATTATGCATAATCTATAATACTACGGGTACTAGAGCTTTGATTATTCTCATTCCAAAATTATCTTGCAAAAAAAAAACACTGAAAAAAACAAAACAATGAACCGGTATGGTTCACGCGTAAACTATCCATATCCAATATTCATTTGAGGAGGAAAAAAGCAGCCATTCAAGAGCGAAGAAGCTATAAGATATCCAACCCGGCCAAACTACTTAAATCAGGTATGCGCATATCAACTACCTACCCAATTCCATTCTATTCTATTCAACTTTTCGATTTTTTGTTTCAACATGAGGTAATATAATCTCCTAATCTGCATACTTTGGTCAAAGAAAAGCCACATAAAATAGGAATTCCCTTGATTAGAATAGCCATTAGTCGACTGACTGACATTGGTTACGCGTTCCCCTCTCTCTCTCTAGTTATGTTCCGCAGCGTGTCCATTGTTTCATATTATGCATATTAAAAGAAGAGAAAAAAATGTATATTTTTTAGGGTAAAAAATGTATCTTTGAAAAAAATGGTTTTTGGCTGAAGAAGACAAGACAAAACTTGATTTCTTTCTCTTTTTTCTCAAAAAAAAACCAACTTGAAAACTGATTTGTATTGGATCATTGGCATCGCCGGTCTCTCGCCTTCGATTGTGCATGGAACTGGATGGTTGAAAGAAAGCAAGGCAAAATGAATTATGTACATACATTAGGAAAACACAAACAGTCAGTGCATTCCACCAGCTTCATTGTTATGTTATGTAATAAATGGCTGTACAATATTTGGCACTTGTGCCGTACACAACACAACCTACCACGAAAATAAAATATACTTTGTTTTGAGAAGATAACCGACTTGAGTCGGACTCTTCTTCTTTATTAATACGAGGAATTATTTGTACTGATGGCTCAAGCACACCTGAGCACTCTTCCCCTTAATGACTCAAAGGGGATCCGCCAAACAGGCTAAGGCTGTTGTATTAAATGAAAATGAGGGATTTTTATTTTTGCCCGCAACTTCAATTCAAATTGATCTATGGCCATATATTAGTACCCAAGCATTTAAAACATTATTTAAAAATCAAACTCGAAAAGTGGGCAAAAATCGAGAAAGAGAAGCTGTTTTTGATAAGAGCCAGCCAACCAGTTAAGTTAGTAAAAAAAAGTTGGACTCGTGGTGGATGGATTTGATTTTTCAAGTTGGTCCATCAGGATGAGATGAGGATGACGTAACCCTTTTTTACTACTACTGATACAAAACGACAACAAAACTGCATAACTCTCTCTACTCAAGAGAGTCAAAGTCAAGGTAAAACCTATTTATTGCAAACACTAACCGGCTCATGGATCATGGCACGGCTCATCTGATGAGATAGGACAAAATAGAGGACCGGACCAGGACCGGACCAGTCATCCCGGACAAGTCAAGTCGAGTTGGAAAAGAAGATAAGCTGGCTGGGGTGATACTTTGTAGTGGAGTGAGCTGAGTTACTCCACTCATCAAATGGAGAAGGGGGCTTAAACGAATAATAATAATAATAATCAAACTGATCAAGTTTTCCCTTTCATGTTGATTCTGCTCAACTCAAGTTCATTCTAATTCTCTTTCTTGAACTAACATTTTTAATGGGTAAAAGAGAAACAAGAAGAAGACCAGACCGGGTTGGAGTTGGAGGAGAGGAACGCAAAACAAAAACTATTAAAAAAAAGTCAACCCGGAACTGGCTCCTTTTTTTCTGCTCTCCACTGCTCAATATCCTATTTAATGTTGCATAAAATAAAAAACAAAAAAGCCCAGTCAATCCCAATCCCAAGCCAATGTACACTTTTTTTTACCTTCTTCAATGTCAGCGGTATTCCAGATTTTATGGAGGGTTGTTGCATTGTCTAAACTAAAAAAAATGGGAAATGTGATGTGGATGCGGACATACGGACGGACGGAGGAGCAACCTTGCCCCTTTCCCTATCATCCCAGCATGGAGATTGGCTTTCATTATATAATCACATAAAATTGGCATGATTATACTGATCACTTTTTAACTATCCTCTTAACTCACTTCCCCTCCGAACAGGACTGCACACATGACATGACATGATTCCTCCAACAAGGCGCATTTTAACAGTTCCTCCTATTACCTGCCTACCCTTCCTTGTAAAAAAATTGTATCTCTAGTTGGTTGTGTTGTTGTGATGAGGATGATTAGTTAGTGGTAAATGGTGGTGGCAGTAATGTGGTTGCTTTGCTCTTGGTGTGGTTTTCCAGTCCACAGCAGCGTTTACGAGGAGGGAGTGTAACTCGTAAAAAAACATCGTACGAGCTGAGCTGAGTTTGATATCCCATAAAAATTAGGGTTGAAGAAATGTGAGGTAAATGCAGGTAGTTTGGACTGGATCATCAACAGCATGATCAGGATCATGTTGATGGGGATGATCAGAGGGATGATAGCTGTCGTCTTTTTTCCCTCCATCCTAGTTGAGAGGAAGATGTTGTAAATTTCAAGACGCTTTGCTTTTCTCCACTGATACTGATACATTTCATGAAGGTTAGGATAGAAATCTGCTGGTGTAAACTTGAAACTTGAATTTATTTATTTATTTTATGCTAACTGGACATGAGTTGTGATGTGTTCCTCCGCAGATGTAAATGGTATTATTTATGTTAACAACAGTGATGGTTTGTCGCCTCGTCCTTATCTTGTTTTCCCCTGGTCCACTGATCCTAACTTGTTTGATTGAAGATTTCTGATCTTGGAGGTGTCGCTACAAAATAAAAAAAAACCTTCGTTTGATAATAATTTATTTGATCTGGTTTTCTCTTCTCTGTGGATGACAGGTGTAAATAATGTAATGTATCAAATCAAATCAAGCGGAAAAAAATCTTTCGGGAAAATGAAGTGGAGGACAAGGCAAATCCACAGCCAGAGATTGATTTGTGAGATGGCTTGTGCATAAAATTTGTTTGGTCATGTAAATACCCTGGCAAAATGGATTACAAAGAATTAGCTGTTTATTTTTTATTTTCCCCATTAAAAAAAACTGCTGCTGCTATGCTGCAATTTTGTTTTTCTGGAGATATGGGCAATGTGAGACAATCTTTGGAATTCCCCCAATTACATAAAGCTGCAGTGCGTAAATTTTATATTCGCAAAAACCCACTCTTTTGGAACGCAATAAACTATTTTAATTCTCTCTTTCTTTATTTGGGATTTATTGCTGTACCAGATCCACCAAACCAGAAACTCAGCCAGAGAGTGTATCAGCAAAGTCATGACTTCCTTCACCCTTTCACTCAACTAATCCCTATCAAGTACAATGTCTTATGTCTACTTCCTAAAAAAAATGCTTCAATGTTCAATCCAAACACGAAAAAGACAAACTACTTGCATATGTGGCTACAACAATGTAAATTTATTAGTATGATTCTCCTGATGATTTTTTTTCTTCTCATTTTAAGCATTCTTTTCCAGTCAAAACAGTCACGGACTCATTTACGAGACGTGCATCAGACAACAAACTTGTCCTTTTCATTTCAAACAACTTTTAATCCTTTTCCTTCCCCGGATCAGTTTTTTTTAGTATAAATCCACTTCCAATCCAATACTCTCCCCCCAAAAGGTTCAAGTTCATATCACGTTGCAAATAAATTCATGATAAAAAATGCAATTTTTTTTATTCAGCCTTAATGAAAAAAAGTGAAACTCTTCGAGTCAAATCCCAAATGTGCAGTTTTTTCTTCTTCTTCATCAACTTGACCAAGTGCAAACACCACGCATGAGGAAGAGGAGATCAGTTCATGATGCTCCCATACAACAACATATTTTGTTTACCATGCAATATCATGGCCGAGAAGGCCAGGTAACGAAGATCACGGTTTTCTCTCCAGCGTGGGACTTACCTGAAAGAGAAATGATTCGTGACAAACTTTTTTTTTGAGCTCGAGACGAGAAGAGAGTAACAATGCATTATATAATAAAAATAATAAAAAATATGGCTTGAGTCAAAGCATGATTTTTTTCGTCTTCGTCTCGATTGGCATTGTATCCTTTTTGATGCTGGATTCATCCTTGAAGAAAAAAAATCTTTTCGTATTTTATCCTGACAGATTTGTCTATACTTGGTTTCCTCATAAGATGCCTTTTTCCCTCTCTTGTTCATTTATAGTAAATAATAATAACAGGGAAGGAGCATAGTTTAATATAAAAATGTCGTGCGGATGCAATTTTGCAAAACCACAGCGGAGGATTACCATAATCGTCATTTTTTTTTTCTTTTCATAGTCTCGACTCGACCAACGTGGAAATGTATAACGTATCATGGTTCATTCACCTTCCCTCCATCATTGCTCCTGCTCATTATTTATTATGCTTGAAGAAAAGTCTAGGAAGAAAATTATGGGCACATCACAACCCATCATATAGGCATAAGGCACACATTTCTGTTTTTTTTTTGTATTGTTCGTTGCTCTCCTTGTTACGAACAAATGAGTACAGTTTTCCCCATAAAAAAAGTAGGAGTTTATTTTTGGGAAATTGTTCGAACAAAAGCTCCCATTATTATCATTGGCATTGACTTGGATGGCAGGGATGCTTTCCTAGAAAATTTTGATGATCTATTAAGGTGGCTGGTAAAAAAAAGTCAGGGAAATGGATGGACGTGTCAGATTTCCCCAGGTTTCGATTGCAAATTTCTGAACATTTCCCGTTTTTGTTTTTGCAATCCCTGACAATGAGCTTCAATTTCCATCCCGTCATTGTCATCAGATCAGAGACACATGCTAATAGATTATAAACTTACCAATTATATGCAAAATGACATATTCTCTCTTGTTTTTTTATTATTATTCTTCAAGAAATGTTTTGATTTCCCGTACTTCCTGTTTCCCCCTTTCATTGTCTTGAGAAAGTGCTGCTGCCACAAAACAAGAAAGACACAATGCTAAAAAGACGGGATAAAAACCTCAGCCCAGAACGTTTTCTTTTAACTGAAAGAAAAACGCAACAGTGGCTTGGTTAGATCAGATCGTGTGATGACTAAAAAAAACTTTATTTCATGTCATACGTCTTTTTTTCCCATTGTCATTTTGCGTATTGGATTGCGCACCGTCACCAGCAGTCCCCACACCAAACGGTTTGGTTGGAGCAGTAGTAAAAAAAAACTCAAATTTTGTGGATTAGCTCCTGCCGCGACTGTGTAAAGCATAAAACCAAAAAAAGGCAGCCCTTTTTGAGGTAAACAAAACCTGGCATACAACAGAGAGAAGGGAAGAAAGCAAATAATGAAATGGCTCTGGTTTCCATCAACATCCATTCTATTATGTAAAATGATATGCGTTTTTAATGTGAAGGTACATTACATAACATAACATATTTATATTTATATCATATCGTATTGTGTTGTGTGGAGGAGAGGACAAAAGCAGCAACTCTTTTTCTTTCCTTTTCCCAAGCCAAGATTAATATTTTGTTGATCCAACATCCTGCTGACTTCCCAGCATTTCTCCACATCACGCTGGGTTATACCCCATTAAACTGAAGACAACTCGTTGTCCGTCCCTGTGAAAGCTACATAAAATATTTATGTCCGCACATTGGACGGAGGAGAAACACCCAGGTTTTGCGGTGCGGGAGGCTCCCAGTCCCTCAGCATATGGGCTCAGCAAGAGCAAGGCTAGAGTCATCCTCTTAAATAAATGCAGAAAAACAAGGATGAAGTCAAGTTGGAGATTTGGCAGGGATGTCAGATCCAAAAATCAAAATCGGAACCAATCCATTTGTTAGTTTGGGGTAAAAATTGATTCAGATTGATTTCAACAGTAGTCATGATAAGGTAGCCAATTGCCATTGTAAATTAGCAGCTTAGCCTTCAAAAAAAAAACTATTTACGATATCACACAGGATTGGTGGGTCCTTCCAAGAAAAACCAATGCATTATGCATGAATTGC
>JAQGAI010002148.1:0-12909 GCA_034696905.1 Lepidocyrtus violaceus
AGCTTTTTCTTGGCGATGAAGCAGAAAAGTATTTGGATGATGATGGTGATGGTCCTCATCGTCATGAGCCTGTCTTGTTCTTTCTCATTCCCTTTCTCTTTTCCATACTCTAGATATCTCCCCGTCATAACTCTTAAGTCGCCATATCTTCCCTTTTTTCTCCCCGTTTATGGTTATCCCTTTCGGCTTTTCTACAGACATAAAGCGCGTTTTACACTCGGCTCTTCCTTAGTTGACTCACTTGCTCCAAATGTGTGCTTTTCCATCACGACCCAGAGAGAAAGGGAGGAGACAGGGAGGGAAAATCTTCGGGAAAACCTTTTCAGCTGTGAATGTGAATGGAGACCCAAATGATATGAAATGGATTGTAATTGAGCAAACAGAAGAAATGAAGAGAGATGGAGAGGAGAGATGAGCACCAACGATACACTGCTTACTCTCTTCATGAGGATGATATGATGATGATGATGATGACGACGATATCAAAGGGAACATACTGCCGCCACTTTTCATATAAAACTGTGTGCTTACTTGACTACCTATCTATTAGATATGTCTACCACCACCAGCTTACTGACATTTTCTAAGCACATTTTCACCATTCATATTCTAGCCCCCTCACTTTTCCCTGCGTGAGCCGAGTTTCCCTCAAAACCTCCCTTTCTCTCTCGTTCATTCTTTGATTTTCCCCGGAAAAGTCGGGGTTTGTCAGGGTTGAATTTATGAATTCCTATTACCTAAGTAAATATAATTTTTCGGATGTAAGTTTATATGCAAGACTTTCCCTATTTGAGGGAAGGAAAGTAAAAGGAGCAAAATTTGAAATTTCATGTTCCCCCTTTTCTCGGAAGGAAATGTTTGGCTGGAGATATTAGTATTATTATGATTATTACTCCGGCCTAGCAAAGAAATCCTAGCTGAAATAGAGGGAGAAAAGGGAAAGAAAAAACGAATGTGAATGCTACTGACAAGAAAAACTATCCCAATGAGTGGAGAGATGTGCCGTGCTCATTGTTCCATGATATCTGTGTTGAATGAATATAACATAATTCATACAACCATTACATTTATATGGCTACACGTACATTAAACAGATTTCCTAGCACAAAAATGTAGCAATAATACTAATAATAATGATACCATCATAAAACACATATTATTATCTAGACTTATATCAATACATACGAGAACACGGTAATGCAGCTACATTTCATATTGTACCACGTAATATGTACTCTAGTTATGTATCATTGTCTTGTGATTTCATCTTTTTTCATGCTGAGTTCACACACAGAGAAGCAAAGAAACATGGAGAAAGAAAACCAGGAAAAAAGACGAAACTCCAAAAAAAAAATATATTGTACCTCTTTACGTACATCTGCTACCACGCTCCACTCATAGAAATGGAGAAAATAAGAAAGAACGAGAAGTTTTTTCGTTTCTTTTTCCACTGTTCCTGTTCTTCTGTCTGAATTATTACAGCCATTGCACCGTGCTGTATGCACGTAAAATCTTTATATCAAACATGAAGATGACGATAAGGATGATGATGATCACGACTCCAGAAAAAAATAAGGACAAAACCATATATAGGATTCCAATGTCCTAAAAATCCTTTATATCATATCTGGTTTCACTGTTCCCTACTTAAACTTTTGTGTTATTATTACCAAGATGAAGTCTAGATGAAAAGAGGAGGAGAATGCTTTCCAAAACCTTAGAAGAGAAGAAAAAATATTTAAATTCTGTTTCCTTTTTTTGTCGGTATGCATATGACCGTAATAATAACCGGGGAGAGAGAAAAGAGAAAGGAGTGACGACCGCGGAGTGAAGAAAGTTATGATATCTTAAAGTATCTACATATCTGCAATAAGTAACTTACTTAAATATATATTTATGTAAACCATATCATCATACTAAATCTTTGTCTCAGCTTCAGCAAGTTTTCTCTCCTCCAAGCCCAAGTTATATCGTAAGCATTCCTCACCCTGACCGCTGTACTAGCACTCTTCTCTGCTTGGGTTGACATAAAGTGATAAGAAATCCTAAGTGCGTTCATTTCTCGTCCTCAGTACATTTTATGGCGTCATCATCATCTTCATCATCATCATCATGAAGGCGCTTCTATAGTTTCCCTTCTATAGGACAACCGCACACTCCGTTGACTCACTCTCGTTCAAGGATAATATGATTCAAGTAGTGATGCGTAGGAAACGTGCATGGAGGACAACATGGATGTTTTGATATGATGATATGAAGGACATAACAACGACGATCAAGAATAGATGATAGATACATTTTGTCAGTATTATTATTATTATCATTATTACTATGGGATGTCTTGCTGAGTTTTGAAAAAAGCTACGACAAGGCTTTACTGTCCCTGTAGTGTTCTGTTGTGTCCTCCTGATGATGATGAGAACGATGCACTCACGCTTCAGGAAGGGGATCGCTTGACGCTTTAGATAACACTTTTTTTGCCTGACCTATTCATGGCGATTCGGATGCGACTGCTGTGTACAGGTCATAGCGCTGGGACATCCAAACAGTCCCAAACGAATATTATGGCTGTGTAATTTTCTCTCTGTATCCATATTTTACAACTTGTTCGTGCAAATGAAAATGTGTTTCGTGAAAGCCCCAGGCACTGATAATATACTCTGTTTCACGTGGATTGCACTTTGGAAGCCAGCAAGAGACTCGCTTTTATTTTCTATTCCATGTAGGTACGTAGCTAATATGTACTTTCTCCCGTAGTACACGTTGAAGGAGATAACCGAATCATTGCACTCTGTAGTGCTGTATAGACTATATCTCTTTCGATCATCGGTAACAATTTAAAAAACATACATGCTTGAATCTGGATCGGATAGTTCGTAACGTTGGCTCATGTCTCAGGACATTGGATTGGAGGACGGCCGTACGTAAAGGGTAACCATAATAATAATTGTCTTACATTAGCCCTGGCAGTGGCAGACTCTTTCAGTCCGCGAAATTTTCAGTGGGATTGGAGAATGAACGGGATTTCATGCTGTACGAGAAAACTAAGAGTGTGGCATGGGGATAACAATGACAATCTAAACAGGAAGTCTGAGGGGTCTTTGTTAGAGGATAACGAGTCGTCAGTCGTTATCAAGACTCGTTTTCGTTTATTTCATGTCATTTTCTCTGATGATGAGGATGATGTGCATGCTGATAGATAAGCATAGACATGGAGAGACTTCCATAAAATACGGATGGGTCATCAGGCCAATTTATTTATCGTAGTTGCTCTTTCCAACTACCCACGTCACATACATTCCGATATTGCCATGCTTCAGTTTTTACAAGCAAGGAAAAAAGTCATTTTCCTCTCTCATAACATGTTCAACTACGCTCTCATATTTGGAGAGAGAAAAAATGTTCTCTTAATGTTCCCTTTAGAGTTCCCAAATTACTTACATACTTTGAACCCAACATACGACGAGTGGGGATGTTTTTAAATTTTATAATACGGACCTTGTTCGTTAAGTTTCACGGGTAAATGATACTCAGGTATGTTGATACGATAGGTGTACGTGCTGTAGTATGAAAGAGAGGAAAAGTAATTAAAAGTGAAAGCGACTTTTTCTTGTCGAGTTTGTGAGTTGGAAGAGCCCCCTTTTACGAAATTAAATCTTATCTTCCCACTCCCTCTCCAAATAGGGTTAACATAAGGGCAGGAGATGAACTTTTTGTGGAAATCTAGCTATTTTTGTGTTATGTCGTGGACAGAAATAGCACAGCAATACAAAACTGCTATACTTTGATGAAGGGAGAATGAAGGAAAAAAGCATTTCATGTGTGTAGCCGTGTAAATTAGATAGGTTTTCCTCATCGTGTGTCATATACCTACCTAATCCAACTCACGTTCTTCATGCAGTACCTACCTATATATACTTATGTGCACTGCTCACACATAAAGTAATTAGCACTTGAAAAATAAACAAGTCCCTATTCCCCTATACAAGACGGAGATGCAGCATACCCCTGAGATTGAGAACGGAGGAGAGGTAGTTAATAGAAGAAGATGAAACGGGAAAAACCCCATGGACCATTACCTCTTCTGTTACTTTTGTTGCTTTAAACAAGCAGAACAGGGTTGATAAGGGAAATTACTTTTTTCACGCTGGCTGCATGGGTTATCGCTACACGATAAGAAGAAAAAACCATTTCACAATTAATGGAAATGCTTAAAGTGGGAGTCTTCTGCATAAAAAATTTCATTTTCCTGCCTGTACTCCAATTTTCTTTTGGAGATATCAAAGGAAAAAAACAGAGACTCTTTTAAAGAAAAAAAAAAACGTTAGTGCTATTTTGCCACGCTCCCTCACTCGCCTTAACACATCCAGATACAGATTGTACTCTGACTGGCCATAAATGTTCTGGCTTCTATTATATATCAATACATCTTCTTGTTGAGATTTAACAGAACAGTGGCTTTCTAAGAGTTTGACTCGAATCTCCTCACGCGCTTCTCTTTCTGGCTTGTTTCAAGTGGATTATCTTTTCCGTCTCCTTCCTCCCATTAGTCAGCAGCGCAGTTGTCCTTTGAAAGCTGTACAACAACAACAACGAGGCAAGCAAGGGAGAAAATGAATTAGTCTGTTTTTTACATCCAGGACTTATAGACGGGGGATAAGGAAAGATGATGCCTTGCACATAAGACGTCCACGTCACTTTCGTCCAGAAAAGCTCAAAATATTTTTTTAAAGCGAGAAAAAAAGAAAGAAGGGAAGAAAAAACATATCTACCTCCTGCTGTACTTTCTATGCAGGATACATACACACTCCCAAACAGCAGGGCAGAGTGGCATCACTTTACAGAAATGAATCTAGTAATGGAGTAAATACACAGACACACAAATGCATTGAATTCATGGCAAACACAAACAGCCGGGCCTCTTCTTATGAAGAAGAACACTACTAACTCAGCATCTTTTTGTCATCCCCAGTTTTCTCCTCTCCCTTTAGCCTGAAAGAAAAGTTGAGAAAGCAAGTTTTCTCTAAAACTGGGTCTCATTCATTCACCTTCTCGCACACATCACTCCGTCTACCAATTGTTCAAGTTTTTTTTTTCAAAGAAAGAAAAAAAGAAAGAGGAAATCCATAATAACATATATTAGTATGTACACCCTCTTATAACAGATGTATACCGCTGGGAAAATAAGACAAGGAACAAAAGAAAGAATGTTTGTCACTTCTTTTTTCATCCTCCTTTTTTTCGCTAAAAACGTCTCCTTACTTGCGTAATATATATTTGTGTTCAGTTGTCCGCGCTACATACACGTACGTCTCATCTCTGTCTCGCATCTGGCGAAGACACATATCTTCTTCCCTTTTCTCCTTACTCTAGTCTTCACTCACCCGCTTCCACACTCGGCTTCTCTGTATTCAAGAAGCAACACCGACTCGCTCTGTCACATTCACCAACCTCGACACTGTAATCTGTACTTGGAACTTGGGTATACTCACTTTGGCCGAAGGTGCAAAGAGGATCAGCCCATTCAATATGAGAATGGAGGACGAAAAAATAAGAGGAGAAATAAAATCTTTGTATTTTTTCATCGAAACTTTCTTGTCCTTCATCTTGGGTCTGGGGGTGTCCCTACGTTAAAAATGGTTTACTCTTACACAACGACTCCCGTCCGGGAACTCTCTTTCATTATTGTTTTTCTATTGTTATGGGCTGGGCGGAAGGTTTTCCCAAAGAAATAGACGGATTTGAATCTGGATTGCATTAAATAAAAACAAATGGGAAATCTCTCACCAGCCACTATAGATTTCACCTATGTATGTATTGTTTGTTGATTATTGCATGTACAAAAGTTATGGATGACACATGCACATTTTTGCATTGAAGCCATTTGCCACGATGACATTTTCATCTGTTAAATATTTGGATATATATTTGAAATAAAGATGAGATGAGGATGCGATGAGAGCCCGTCAACATTTGACTCATTCAATTTACTTTTACTTCTACTGTGTTCGGTGTACGTAAATGAAGGATTCCACACTATTTATCCTGTGGAATAGGATGAGAGGATGCTTATTCTCTGTTCAAAAAAAGTAAGTTTTCGTCAAAAGCATTTCGTACTTACTTCTTCAATACCAACTTCTAGCAAGCAACATGCATACATTTCTGCTTCTCAGGTTACATGAAATACACTCATTGAGTTGACTGCACTTGCTGTATTAGATTGTTATGAAATAGAAAAAGCAAAAACGTGTTCGTCCCCTTCCCCGTTCCCTGCAAAGCTGCCGTTGGAAGGAAGGAGTTGGTGGTGGTGAAGTAAGTAATACTACGACCAAAAGGAAAGTAAGAAGGGGAGAGAGTGAATGGTCTGAATGTTGGTGGGCAAGAGCTCCCGTAGTATCCGAGCCGAGAGAAGACTCTCTTCTGGATTGAGTTGACTGCTGTTTAGTTGTGAGCTGGAGCTGGTGTGGAGTAGGCAGTATTTTTTCCTTTCCTTCTGTCCTTCAAAAAGAAAGGCAAGTGAGCAGTGTTTCGTTCGCTTAGTGGAACATGTGCCATTTGTTTGTATCAACAGTGGAGGATCTATTAAGGAAGAAATCTTTTTCAGAAAAAACCTGTGTGCTCTCTCGGCTAGAGCTCTCCAAGAGAAAAACAAAATTAACTCGTTGTTTATTTATTCAGCTTTTAATCACACAAGAAGGTCAAGAGCCCAAAGATTTATAAAAAAGAGAAAGTAAAAACATGCTTTTACTTTCCACCCTCTCTAACCCGACTTGACTTGTGCATAAAGGAGAAAACGGTTTGAAACAACAAGTGAAAACCAGAATACTTATTTACTATATCCCTTCGTTCGTATGATACCCAACAAGACTAGCAAATCCACAACACAACCAAGTTTGCCAATACAATAGTCTCGACCCGACCGACCCGCATTATTTCATTACAGCGCATAAGATACAGCCATATCATAACATAACAACAACCACTGTTGTCCACCGCCGCGGTAGGAGCCAACAAAGGACGATAAAAACCTGCGGTACACAAAACTCCACTTAAATTAAATGAAGATATGTAAGCATTATTGGATTAGTTTGGATTCTGACTGTGCCATTTCAATTCCTTCTGTAAACTGAGCCCTCTTCTTTCTCTCTCTCTCTTTCCAGGACTCAAGCCGACAAGACAAAAGCTTTCTACTAACCACATCGCTTAGGAATGAATAAAAAGTCCTTTCTCCAATGACATTTGTCCTCCTGAGCAGACCCACTAGGACTACAATCACCATGATCGTGTTTTGATGCTGTTGAATAAAAAAACACGCTGTATTACTCTGTTCTCTGCTCTTCTAGTCACTTCCGTTGCCGGTGACATTGGACTATTACATTTGCACAAAAAGTGCCATTAACACCACAACCAGCAGGAGAAAAAAAACAGCATGAGCCATGCCATAAAGACTTTTTCCATCTCTTTAGAAGCAAGCAACAGACAACTTTGAAAAAATCTCTCTTCTGGTTTCTCTCAACGTGTTCCACAACAGTGGTAGTGGCATAGTCTATGATCATATCATGATGATAATGGGAATTTGTGCTCCGGCGGAAGAAATAATGAAATGAACACATTGATACAGACAGAGCCAGTGCTAAACACCACGAAAACCAGCACCACACCATCACTTAACATTATTACAATTATTACATAACATCTCTTTTCTCTTCATCTACTTTATTATGATCCCTCCTCTCTGTTTGAACTAACTCCAATATAATCTGCAGTGAGAAAAAACGAGAGGAAAAAAAGCCTAAAGGATTAACCTAGTCAAATCCACAATCCAACTGTATTAATGTTCCAATCCAGATTGAGTAAGCCAGAAAAAAGAAATAAGAAGCCATCATAATATAGAGTAAAGTGTACACACACAGTCATAAATCCAAGTTGACTTGGATGAATTTTTCGATTTCTATAATAATTCTACTTCTACTGATGGTCGTGTGAATAGTGAAGGGCAAGACATATAGCACAAGAGTGAGGAGAGGCCTACTACGTACATGAGCACATGTTGCCGTATGCAAATAGGTACATAATATAAGATTATGGTTATATTTGATATTACTACAACAGAGACCATACCTATTTGCCTGCCTCGTCTAGTCATAGACTGAAAACTCAGTCGACAGAGAAGAGCAAACACTCTCTCCAACTCTCTGGATGCTTAAGTAAATAGAGGCATTTTATACATAAAATATTTCGTTCCAACTTTTTTCTTCTCTTCTATTTATTCAGACTTTTGGTTGAAGGAAAACACAAGACAGAAACCAACCAAAAAGTCATGGGATTTTAGTAGCACTCAAAAAATATTACTCAAACAACAACAGGAGAAGAGTGAGCAATAAGAAGAGCCACAGATACATAACAAAAACTAACATAAACTCAAAACTCAACTCGAAGCAGCAGCAGCAGAGCAAGTTGATAAGTTGTTGGTGGGTTGGTTGAGAGAAAAGAGTAGTGGTTGCGTTGTGTTCATTACAACAACTTTGGACTTGAGGAATCCCACAGCATTATTTATTGAATTGCATTCTTCTCTCTTCAACTTAAGTACAAAGTACTTTCTAACATTATTTCCCATTTGTTTCCTTCCGGATAGGTATTTTATTTGTTGCAACTTGTGCGAAATATATAAAACAACAACAGTTTTACATAACTCCTTAAAATACAAATTTACTTTTTGACTGGTGAGTCCCGACCCCGAAAAAACAGTCTGAGGTTGAGCTGAACTCCATAGCTGAAGTCATTTCTTTCTTCATATGAATTTGCTACTTGGAGGAATGTTTGGATATGCATGCACATAATTTGTTACTGTTTGAGAGCTACATAAGATAGGGAGTGCATTTATGGTGGAGGGTTTCAATTGTCAGTGCAATTTGTAAACACAACTTAAGGAGACAGGTTAACTAATAAGCATGGAATGAAGTGGATTTTCGGGGATTATAAGTTTCATTCTTCTGGCTTGTTTTTTCTTCTTGGATCCCATGCATGCATGATGCTCTTTGTTTGTTGTTGTTTTGCCCATTCTTCAATTTGCGGTTTTTGGGTTTACAAACAAAAGTGACAAGTGTAAGTGAAGCACAAACATAAAAAAGTCATTCTGAGGAGACCGACCGACCGTCGTCGTCAGACCGGCAGGCAGACGTGAGAAAGGATTTATCCGGATATCGGTCGGGGTTTTTTATCACCCGTTTCTGTGCTCTTTTGAGATCGGATCGGAATAAAAAAAGGATTGTTTTGGGAGGATAATTGATAATCAGTAATTAATTATTATCAAATAAGAAGGACAAGAGGGTTTAAGGATTTACTGCTGTGTTTGACTCCGGACAAATCACAGGCAATTAATCAGTGAAGCTTTGATTCTTGATCAAATAACAAGTTAGTGAACAGTTTTACTTTAGTTTTTCTCTGAACACTGAAAGACATGCGGATTAAGGAAAAACGGATTTTGAAGAATTGCGGAACGTTTTATTTCAACGCGAGAATACACCGACGACGAGGAATCAGGTGAGTTTCGTTTTACCATTTACTATTTTTGAATGTTTCCAATTTTTAAACCGCCGAAAAACATAAATTACGATTCTGTAACTTGATAAGACAAAAACATCCGATAAGAGTAAGTAAGAAAGGTTTTTAATTTATAACAACCGGCATGTCAGCGCATAAATCTGGGCAGGTGATTTTTAATTTGTAATTCTGTAAATGGGGCTTATCATCCTAAGAATCTGTTGTAGAACAGAACTAGTAGCAGTCATTAAAGCACCTTACGTTTGTGATTTGTAAACAAAAGTGCATTTAAAAGTACTCCTTTTTCGTTAGTCTAGCTTTTTTACCATATGATCGAACCTTCATGAAAGTCAGTCAGTATGTCTAGTGAAGACGATTTTACATATATATTTTGCATATTCAGATTTCCATAATGTCTGTTCCTTCACATGCATGGCATGGCCTGAAGTTGCATCTTTGTTTATTATTCAAATGAGCTGATATGAAATAGCGCAGCGTGAATATACATAACAGCAACATAATCAGTCAATGTTATGCGAGTGATTAAAATTAAAATCTGAATGGAGAAATATATGCAAATTTGGGTTCGGTAGACATAAAGTGCGGTTTTGAAAGGTCAGATATTTTTATGATACTAACTACATGGAAAAGAGATCCTTGCTATAAGATAAAAACCGCCTCGGTTGTCGATGTGAATTATGCATGTACCGGAAACTCTTTGGCAGGGAACGCATTTAGTTCTCTCAGTCGTTATGTGACTATTTCATATTGCTAACCAAATTAAAAATAGCAGTAACTAAATGAAGAATATGTTTAGAGTCGAATGATTTAGGAATTTGTGCACAAGCACATGAAATACAATCATCCGATTGAGCTAATTTAGCCATACTCGGGACCCAGTCCCAGTCAAAATTTTCAGTGAAAACAAAAATAAAAAAGTGCATACAGACAATTAGATGAATTTGAAGGGACTTCTCAAAAGTACTCCAACTAAAAAGAAAGTAAGCAGAAGCTTGTCCAATAAAGAGAAACACAGGAAAGAGATAAGAAGAAGGGAGCTCGAGCATTAGAAGAAACCTGTGTGGGGGCGCGTTCTTACTTAAATGTGGATTCTTTTATTGGATCATTGGATGATAAAGTAAGTTTACCGAATTTCTTCTAAAACAAGGGGGCTTGTCTTTTAAATTTTCTGCTTTCGGGGAGGGGAGGCTTTTTATAGATGGAGGCTTATTTCCAAGTTCTGAAGGTTTTTTCGGACTTTTATGTCCAAGATACGCGTGGTTGATAGCTTTCATATTAGTTTTGAATTTTCTGATTGATATTTTTTAATGAAGTTCAGTTTAGTTTTGACTCGCATTTATTTGTATTTATCCCCTAACATGGAAAGAAAAGTTTTCTTGGTTAATGGAGGTTTTCTTTGAATGGGGTTTGTTTTGAGGGAAGGCTTATTTCTCTTTTTTGGGTCAAGAGGGGAAGTTTGTTTCAGAGGAAATGCGGTGCGGTGGTTTTATGAACATATTCCGACGAGGGCAGGTCTCCTATCCCCATACATGATTTGGAAATCAAGTAACGATAAATTTTGCAATTAAAAGAAAAAAAACAGGAAAGTAAGTTCTGCCTGGTTGGTAATTCCAGAAACTGACTGTCAAGCAGGGAGTAGGCAGATGAGGATGAAGGAAAAGGAAGCTCAAACTGATGCAAAAGTAACAAACTTACTTGAATGTCTGGCTTTCTTCTCAGTACTTTCTGTCAAAAGCGAGGACAGTATTTCCAATTCCAGGTACGTACGTTGTTTTATTAACGTGTGGAGCGTATATTTAGTTTACCAAAAAATTTTAGAAGGTTGACGTATAGAAATTGGTACATATATTCATTCAAAGGCAAGCAATAGACAAAATTTAAAAATGGGATTAGTTTGTTTTGTTCATTTAAGATTAATCTAGACATTAAGGTTAAGTACTATCTATATTAATAACAATCTTTATATTAGTAATGTCGCCCGATTAACATACGTTTTATGCACCGGAAGGAAACTCCTTTCTGTTTAGTATATTCAGTAATGTAGACTGCTGCGCTGCAGCTTAAACAGCTAGGTAGATGTTTTGATTAAAATGTACAAACAAGGGACATTTTTACAATGTCGGAGGGGATCCTTATCTTAACCATGATCTTCATTGAGCACCGGCAACGGTGGAGTATTTGAAATCAACAAAAACCAGGAGACAGTTTAGGTCACATGTAAAACACGCATAGGTATTTGTTGAGTATCATCTGTAAAATGCCAAGAATTTTTCTCAAGAATATGCTACGAGAAAAGACCATTTTTCAATGACGTCTCTCTCCTCTTGCGGAATTTTTCCCGGCCTGCCTGGGCTGCTTCCATTCCTGTCTTGTTTTCTGGCTTGCTACAAACCTGACACAATGTTGGGGTCTTATGGGATAGAGAAAGTAGGAACACTTCTTCAAGTGGCTCAAATAGAGTACATACCCACATGATAGATAAGATGAACTAAAAGACTAAAACTCGACCAACATTTTTTTTATACCAGTGCCATATCAAACAATTCGGAAGTATTTGGGTTAGTTATATGGAGTATTTGCACTTGTGCCATATATTTCAATAAAAAATGGCATTGTCATATATTGCCTATAATATTGTTAGCTTTCCGATTGAATTTGTCCGTATAAAATTTCCATATTTCAATACGCCTGTTTTCCGTATCGATATCTACTCGTTGCAAAATATTCTGCTTCGTTTTTTTTTGCTAGACTGGATTGGTTACTAGTTCGTTTTTGTTTCATCCCTAGAGTCATCATCATCATCGTGGGGTGGTGTCAACAGGAAAGGCAAATCCAAAATATGAAAGCAGATAGATATAGATTTATAGGATGAGAAGACAGATTATATCCATGTTCTTATGATCCTTTCATATATAAGCCTGCCAGCGCACTTCCTGTTTCTGTCAACCCAAGAAAATGTTAGCTATATGTTTAAATGAAGGTGAAGGGAACAAGATAGGAAACTTTCTTGCCTCCATACAAGTGGATCACTTTCTTCTGTCTATCTGTCTCACTTGGAATTTTCCAAGTTGCAGCTCAATCCAATAATACCTCCCAACGTACATACATCACCAACATATCATCGCTCGCATTGACAATGATGTCAGTGTTTCTTTTCAACAGAAGTGGTAGTACTGGAGTGGAGTGATCTTCATATAGGATCCCCGTACACATGTACGTAAATACATATCCCTCCAGTTCTTTTATCCTCCTGTCAAAGGACACAATTTGCTTTTTACTCTCTCTCCCTTTCGCCCTCTTTATTTTCTCCGTTTTCTCCAACTCGTCGTATGATTATTATAATAA